>CM077147.1:176882312-176948788 GCA_039583875.1 Platanthera guangdongensis
GGGATACCTGCACAAGAATGCAAAAGCATGTAAAGTCCAGAGCAAGAAGCTATAGTTCAGTATAAAAGAAAGGCAAAACTTGGAAGCTACCTCCTAATGCTCAGGAGCCAGCAAATATTTCCCTAAGCCCTTTCACTACTTTGAAAGACAAAAAATAAGGGCTGAAGAACTTAAGAAGAAGATCTAAAGGGCAAGAAGCCAGCTGATGACACTGATGCTCCTGTACAAGCCAAGGTCCAATCAGGCAAAGGAATTGTCATCAAGGAGCCAGAGCAGCCTTAGATTAGATTTACTAGATTTTATCACATTGTAAACTTTGTTGTTTAAAATCTATGTAAAACTATTATGAAAGAAACTTTTGAAGTTGGAACAAAATATGATTAATGCGTATTCTGTGATACATTGTTATTATTCTGTGATGATTGTTTATATAGTGTTTTGTTTAAGAAGTTACTCTGTCATATAATATTTTTTTATACATCATAATGTGTATTTGTTATGAATGGTGTATATCATTGACTAAGGGTTATGACTTCTCAAATAGGGGAGATTGTTGGGTACATTGAAAATGTGTACCAGATTTGAAGAAGTCTCACCCTACTCATGATATGCATCAAGGTGTATTTGATGTGTTTTGAGTTTATATGTGCAGGTTAAGTAAATGCAGGAATGCAGGAAAATTTTCTAAGTCCATATGTCGACACCAGGAAAGCTGTGTCGACACTTATGAAGGCTTGTGTCGACACTGGAGAAAAAGCTGTGTCGACACTTGGAGCTAATTGTGTCGATACTTGGAAAGGCTGTGTTCGACACGTGAAAGAAACTATGTCAACATACAAAGGCAGTGTCGACTCACAGAGAAGTTTAGTCGACATCAGTTGTGTCGACATGTAGAGGCAGTTGTCGCACCCAGTGAAGCATTGTCGACATCATTGTGTCGACACCAAGAGGTAGTGCCGACACACAGAAGACTTTGTAAACACACTGCAGAGTTTCAACAAAGTTAAAGAAAAAAAGTAACTATGTCGACACACAGAGGCAGTGTCGACACACAGAAGACCTTGTCGACATCAACTGTGTGACACACAGGACTTGTGTCGAAACACAACAAAGTTTCAACTATGTTAAAGAAGAGAAGTGATTGTGTCGACACATAGAATCAGTGTCGACACATTCAACAAAATGCTGTGTCGAGAAGTATTAACAACAACAAAGGAGATGTGTTGACACCACCAAGGCTTGTGTCGACACTTAGTCCACCTGTGTCGACACTTAGTCTACTTGTGTCGACACATGATGAAGTTCAGTCTCGACACTTTCAGATAGAGACAGTATTTCAAGAAGTGACTGGATGACTTGACAGCTGCCATTACCAACCGGTCTACTGCAACTGTCAAAGCTGTCAGAAGTTTGTTAGAAACCGGATCAGCCGGTTACCATGGAGGAAGACTATATAAAGGCTTTCTCCTTCAACAGAAAGTGATGAAGTTTGAAGATTGAAGCATATACATAGATAACTAACAACACAAAAAGAAGAAGACCTTCGACAGAGGATCTAAGAAGTTGGAGAGAGAGAGCTCCATCTAAGAAGTGCAGTTGCAGAACCAGGCTGCCAAGAAAGATTTAGATTGAGATCTGAATCTCAATTCAGAAGCTGATTGAAGATCAACTTCTCAAGAGTTCAACCCTACTGAGTTCAGATTCAAGAAGCTTTGAAGAAAGCTAAGAGAGGTTGTTCTCTGCCATCAGATTCTTCCAAGAACTGATCAAGAAGTCATCCATCCTTTCTCTCTCTACCTGTGTGGTGGTAAACATTTTGTTAATCTATTTTCTATAGGATCTATTCAGATCTGAGCTGTAGCCTGTGTTTTATAAAGGCTGAGTGTAGGAGAGCAATTTCTCTGAGTGGTAGGCCTTATTGAAGGCTGAGGTAGGGATGTGAGCCTGAGTTGTAGGAGATTGATATCTCTGAGTTGTATGCCTTGTGTAGGCTGAGGTAGGGCAGATTGCCTGAGCTGTAGGAGCCTTGTTGGGTTCTGAGTTGTAAGATCTGAGGATCTGAGGTGAAGTGCAGAAGTTAGGCTGAATCTAGTACACTGCTAGATAGGCAAAGGGGGAAGTGGATGTACCCAGACCTTGGGAAACCACTATAAAAACAGTGTGCACTCTGTGATTGAATGTTTCTATGAATGTTGTGCTGTCTTAGCTGTAGAATTTGCAGTTTATTATTAGTTAACTGAATAGCTTTTCTGCCTTAAAAGAAAAACAGGAATTACACCTATTCACCCCCCTCTAGGTGGTTAGGCACTAATTCTTTCAACTTCTTATAAGCATCTTTATCTACCCAAGGGGTAGAGGCATTTGGCTCAGCATGGGGGGTCTACTTCCAAGGCATCAAGTTTACGCTCTTGCCTGAGAATAATTCGCAGGTTCCTGTACCAATGTAGATAATTAGTCTCTCTCAGTTTGTCCTTCTCACGGATAGCTCTGAGAGACGGGGTGGAGTGAGATCCACTTTGTAACACCTCCCTTGTAATGACCGTATAATATGGGTGCGGCCGGGGCCCCACAACATACAGACGCCACATCTTTAGCGTTAAAAGATGATATTAACTACCAAACTCAAAACTCAGAATAAAACAACAGCGAAAACCGAAAACAAGACCAGAAGTTATCCACATACATAAGAGTATCAAAACGACCTTAAGGCCTTACAACGATAGAGAGTGTCCAAAACTCAAATGATAACACATCAACACCAACGTGCAATAAGCACTCCTAGACTACCTCGACATGCAAGTCGGAAACCCTAGAGCATCAAACATACAATGCCACAAAATAGAGCTAGTACAAAACTTATAACACTTCATGAGGCTTAGGCCTTTTTGGCCGACGAGCTAGCTCCTGCTTGCGATCCTTGCCCTGTAAAAATTTGGTGGTAACATGGGTCAACAAAGGCTGACCTCAACTGTGTAACCAAAACATCTACTCCTGGCCGCCCCTAACGGACCCCGGGGTACCCCTCCAACCTGCAAGTCAGCACTTCATATGCCATATACATAAACATGTAAAGCTCTAAAACAAGGTTTGGATGTCTCAAACAATAAACACGTTTTCTATGTTGAGCATATAATAAAAAGGTGCCTACTATGCAGCATGTATGCAAACCCGGGCTTCACCCAAGGTACCCTATCGCGTATGCAACTAGCACATCATCATAACATCTGGGTACTCCCAATTTTCCCATTGGCGTTTAAGCCGCAAACAAAAGGGTATTGTAATTCCCCTAACAGCATAAAAGCCGCCACACGGAAATCTTGCCAAGGCCCCACCCGCTCGTGGGTCTTAGACCCTGACTTGCCTGCAAACTCTGACTTCTCGCGTTAGGATTCCGTCTCACACACAAAATGATTCTAAGAACCCTTGCTGGACCCCACCCACTCGTGGATTCATTGCCCGGGCTTGTCCTATGCTTGGCGTTCTCGTCAGTCTCACAGAAGGGGACTAGTCTCGTCGGGACACTCTCCCCACATGATTTGCATGTCACGGGATATCCAGCCGACCATGAAGACAAAGTCGCGCCTTAGCACATCATAATCCAAAATCTTTCCCACCCTAATCCATCATTTGTACTGAAATGTTCCCACACACCAAGGAAACCATCTACCGCTAATGCAGAGCTAACCTTATCCGGTTCCGGCTACACGTACTCACTCAAGAAAAGGGGAAAAACACATACATCACAAACGACATCTTGCCGCAACGGATTTCTACAAAATCCTTAAGGCTCGCTATGCAACATCACCGGGTCGGACTAACGGTCGCGACTACGGCTTCACCTACAATGCCTAATCCACTAACAGAGCGGATTTCTAACGCAAAATCATGCATGGGATGGACTCAATCCACCCGGAGGTTCCTCTTGAACCATGGCGACCCAAACCCCCTCATTTGAGAGATTTGGTGCCCAAAAGCATGAAAGAAAAAGATGTTATGCACGCATCCTAGAAATCGAGAGGAGAAGTGTCGTTACCTTACGACCCCTCTTCCTAGCCATGGAAAACTTAGCCGGATGAAGACCACCACAACATACTTGCCTCTGCGGATCTGGACTCGGCTCGCAATTTGGGGCTCTGAAGCTCCTCCGACGGTCGGATCTCTCCTTCTCCTTCCTTGCTCTCCCCTCTCTAAAGCTTTAGAAAGAGAAAGCTTGATGAGGAATGAGGGTTTCAAACCCTATTCCCGGACTTATCTCAGGAAGGACCGCTCTGGACCATCAGATCCCATTAGAAGGAAATGAACAGCCACAATTCGGACTTAAAACTAAATTCCTGGCCCGAATACGGCATGTGACATGCCCGTGTCCAAGGTCGTGTTCCTCAATTGACGTAGAAACCGTCGCATCCCGAATAGGACACGACCACTGGACACGCCTGTGTCACATGCCGTGTGCCTGACACGGCCATGCACACGACCGTGTTCCAGGCCGTGTTCAACACAATCGGCTAAATACAGAGAAGGACACGGGTTCTTGACACGCCCGTGTCAAACTTGACACACCCGTGTCAACCAGAACACGCCTTGACCTAGACCATGTTCCTCACCCGACGCAGCCCGAGCAGGATACGACCCTGAACACGCCCGTGTCTCAGGTCGTGTTCACTGTCTCTTCGCTTCGTCGAGTGCATTTTGTCGACCACTCGGGAAGTTCGTCGAACCCGAGCACGACACGGCCCTAGACACGCCCGTGTCTCAGGCCGTGTGACCCATACCAAGCCCCAAACTTGGCTCTAAACACTTTCCGTCCCACTTTTGATTTTCGGGGCGTTACACACTTACCACATAAATTCTACTAGAAATTTATGTAAAGAAAAACTCAGTACTATTTTTCAAAATACATCTTTATTTTAATATGGATTTTAATTGAATATTCCCACTATTTTAATCAAATTGATAACCCTCAATATCAATTCGGAATATTTATGTGAGCTACTCTCTAATGGAAAAGATCTGTATTTCACCAATGTAACATCCCATGTTACTTTTGAACCCCTCAACTTAGATTGAGTTAGGCATGGGGTGAATTTAAGGAGATCAACTAGGTTTGACCCTAGGTAGTGGGTGGTAGCCATGTGAAGCCCATTATAGGACCATAGTCAAACTAGGTCAAACTAGCCTAAGTGAGGACCCTAGTCACACCATGACCCCACCACATTGCCTAACCCTAAAAACAATCTAAGTGTACCCTAGGGCATGTCACTAGGTCAACACTTTGACCCCAATTGACCAAAGTCAGCCTTGGGCTTAATTTGGTCAAACCCACACTCATAAGCCCAATTAGCCTAAGTAGGGCACCCCCTTGACCCAACCCAAGTTGGGTGGCCACATAGACCCATTTCCATCAAATGGGGTCAGCCCACCCACCATGGTTGACCAAGTCAACTCAAAGTCAACTATTTGACCTAAAAGAGTGAAATGAAGACCAAGCCACCCTCCTTTGGACCAAGCCCACCAAATTTGGCCCATGGCCAGCCCAAGTGAACAAGACCAGACCTACCCTTCTAAATCAGGAGAGAGAATGCATGCAAAGGGGTAGAAATGGGATTTTGAGAGAAGGAGGAGAGAGAAATGGAGATGAAAGGGAATGGTGACCACATGGCCACCCCTCCAACTGAATTTATCTGCCCAAAACCAGATGGCCGACCTCCTCTCATCATTCCAGAAGAAAATAGGGGTTGTGTGCCACTGGCAGCAGGGGCGGAGCAACAAGGCTGAGCCCGAGCTCACCTTGATTGTATCTCCCCATATACTCCACCTCAGCCCCAATAACCTCACCAACAGCTTCAGGAGTAGAAAGGAGTGGAATTCGAGTGCTGGAACATGGAAAACGATGGAGAATCAAGGAATCGGGGAGGAGCTCGCCGGCGCACCACCACCATGGCAAACCGCCGCCTGACCCGCAGCCATGCCCCAATTCAGGTTCGTTTCACCTCACCTCTACCCGTACTAGATCTTAGATCGATTAGGTGAGATATCGGGCTCACTGAGCCCGATGCCATGTGAGAAAAATGAGATTTTTCCAAGCTTTTGAAACCGCTCGGTTCGCCGCGCGCCGCCGTCTCCCGCCGCCCCATCACCGGGAAACGATAGCCACCACCACCGTGAAGGTGATGGCACCGTTGGCCGGAGGTGGCGCCGCCTCAGCTGGCGGAAACTGCCAGCACATCCGCCCAGTCGGCTCAATCTCAGCCGTCGGACGGGGTGGAGAGATGAACGGATTCCGTTCATTTACGCTTTAGATTCGTGCAAGATTTATTAATATGAATTAATTTCAAGGTGATGAATAGTATAAATTCTGTCACATAAATACAGTCATTTTGCATGTTCTTTTTAGGCTCTTAGAGGCATTTCCAGAAACTATACCCTAAATGAAAAATGTATCTGACTGTCTTACTTTAATTTTCCACCTTAAAGTTGTGATTTGGTGTAGTGTCAGTCCTGTAGGGCATTTCTCCTAGGACTGGTCCTAGACTAGGGCAGAAAATTCATTTGGATGCCCAAGTCAAAACCAGCAATCACCATGGCCCCATTTTGGGTACATGCATGATTAGGGCATATCTAGCCCCTGCCAAAATTTAGGAATTTTTGAAACAACGTTTCCTATAGTTTTGGTCAAAATGTTAAATGTAAATAAATGCAATTATGGAGTTATATGACTCCTCATGCCCCAAATTTTGGAGTGTGGGTTCTTGGGAAACACCATTAGTGCATGATAAAAATTCAGCACTTTTTGGATCACTGCATGATGGAAAACCCACTTGCATGGTTTGGGTACATATTGCCTTGGGTGCTAATAGCAATATTTTAAATTTGTGTATTCAGCTAATGGAGGCATTCAAAATCTTGGATTTGTTTACAGTGGTTCATTAGGGTAATGTCACCCCTCAGATTAATTATGGGATTTTGGAATCAAAAATCCCCATTAATTGGAATTTTTTTTAAATATAGCTCCTTTTGAAAATAAAATTTCAAAAATAGTTTTTCCTCAAGCACAAATCCTCAACTTTGCAAGATGTAGATAAGGTTACATTTGACTTAGTAAAATTTGATCTCTCTGTTTGGTGGAACTTTTTGGAATAAAATATCTAAAATGCCCATTTTTACCCTTATTTCATTTATTCTTGAATTGATGGATATGCACCTCAGAAAAATTTGAAATAATTCTAGTGCTGTAAAATTGTATATAGTCTTCATAAATTTTTCAGAATTAATGGCGTGTATTGATAGTTTTTAATTAATATAATGGCATTTTTGGTAAATATATAAGAATGTAAAGGATAGGGCCATTACACAATCAAAGTTGATGAACTCTGCCCATAGTCATAAATTAATGTTTTATATCTTCTGTAATTTTCCCTGGAATTTTGGATTACATATTACCTGTACTTTATTTGGAAAATGGAAATTATGTGAATTTGGATTAAATAAGGAATTGATATAAATATTCCAAGAAAATTATGAAACTCTGTAGATAGTAATATTTTATCATTATACAACTCAAAAAAAATTACCTAGGTCAGTGGCATGTTAAATCATACTACTTTCATGTGATAAAGTGACCGTAGTATTAATTTAAAAGATTTTAATTAAAGGATTATTTCGCCTAAGAAAAATTATGAGAATTCATAGGGTAGTCCCCTTAGCCCATACCACCCTAGGATAATAATATTTAGGGGCAAGATGTCCTAAGATTGGTAGATTCCATTTTTAAGGTAATAAGGAGGACATGGTCTGCATATAACACAAATAGGTCTTGCCTTAGGAGTTACCATGGGATTGATTATCAGAAGAAATAAGAGAGTGCAATATGAATAATCCCTGGTGTGGTAGTATGGTCTTATTGATGAGGTTAAAAGTGCAAGTCTTTAGGTAGTAAACTCGAGTGGGGCGAGACGGAAGACCGTCTGTTTCCCGTAACATCTTAAGGCACTAGGGTGTTCCAGAGAAAACAAAGAGAGCTGGGGTGAAACATGGGTAGTCCATCAACTAAAGTAAATATCCTTGCGAAAGGGAATACTGAGCGTAATCCCAACACAGTTCCTAGTGCCCCTTGAGAGCCCTTCACAGGGAATACCGGGGGCAGTCCTGGGATTAACCTTAAATCACTAAGTATAATAACCCGTAGACAAGAGTAGTCTAATAAGTTAGGACATTTGTTGTACCTTCTCGCCCGTGTAGGGTTGGAGAGATTCATGATATATGCTCACCCGTTTAGGGTTTGAGGGAGTTGGTATAAAGGCACTAACGTGCGTTCTCACCCGAGTTGGGTTTGAGGGTTTTCAGGACGGGTTTGGTCCTGCGAGCGGACGGCTCAGAGTAAAATACTTGCATGTGCATAAATCTAGTGGTGGGGCATGCGGCACTGGTCGTTCGTCACATCGATTGCAGTACGGTGCACCAGGCGGTTGTGAGGGTTAGAGGGGCCAGTGGGTTGTTTTACACTGCGGTCTGGAGGACGATCCTCGATAACGCACATCCGACCCAACAAGACTGACGGGTTGTCAGCAAAGTACGTACGCGAGACTCTAGAGTGCACCTTGGACGTGTACAGAGGCGTATGAGAGGGGTCTAAGGCTTGGTAGTGTGCATACCGACCTAGAAGCGGAGACGCCCGCTCCGCTGCTGTCATAGCCACAGCGGTGGTACCCGAGAGTGATGCTAGCTCTCAAAAAGTGGGAACTAAAGGTCTGTGATCACAGAGTCATTGTGTGTGAGTTGCATTTTCTTGTGCATAAAAATTGCATCATAACATCATTCATATTAGGTCATACGCTTCATAGATCCTTATCATATAAATTAGTATGAGCTCTTTATATTATACCGTTAAAAATTTTCCTGAAATCCTAACTTATATATTTGTATGGGCATTTATATAAGTTAGGGTACTTTTGTGATGATAGTATAGTGGTAGAAATAGTTTATTTACTTGCTTTTACTGCTGTCTTTACTTCCTTTACTGTACTGCTCTTACTTACTTGTACTATACTTAGAACTGCTAGAGTAGATCAATATTACTTATTACAACTGCTAGTTAGATTCTGTCACCTGCTTCCACTTTTGTTACCCCTTGTTGTCCTCCGCTTCGTCCTCCCTCTCGGTGCCTAGGAGCTGTGGGGCGAGGTGCGGAGGAAACGACTTAGTTTTTTTGACTAATGGTCGGTGACCAAACTATTTTTAGGAGCCCATGGAGATGGAGCACCAGCACGTCGAGGAGGCAGGACTTGAGGAGCAGATACCGCTTCAGCAGGCTACTACCACTAATGTGCGTCCTCAGGTGGGACGAGATCTGATGTATTAGTGTAGCTTCCGTTTTTATTTTGAGAGAGAGTGGATTGATGTACTGGGCATAAGCCCTTATTACTCTTTCTTTTGTACTCTTCTGTGGACTATATTGGTGTACTTTTCATTTCATTTATATGATGGTACTATGCGACTTGTGGACTAGTGGATTTACATACTACTTTACTTCTTCTCCTCATATTGGCCTACAGGTTAAATGATCGTACTAGCCAGCAGGATCGGCGTGTTGCGGTGTCGACTAACCCGTGCGTTAGTGCCACCGTAAGACGGCGGTTCTGGGCATAAGACCCGGTAGCCCTCCTTGGTAGGGGGGGGTCTTACAACCAACACCATGAGTCAGCTATGACTTTTCTCTCACAATGTAGTTATTTAGCTAGGCAACGCTTGTCAATTGCATCATCATGCAACTCTTGTATGGTTAGTGAACAACTCTTTACTCACATTCATCATATGGTGCATGCCAAATCTATGCCTCTCGGACTCAACCTTTGAGATCACCTAGTTGAGTTGGACCCAATGTTGACAATGAGATATCACAATTATCCGCTCGCACCCTTACCAAGATAGATTAATGCACCTTATTTTGACAAGCCCACACTTCATTGATCGAGGCAGGAAGAGTGTCATCCATTGGAAGACATCCACACACTTAATATTGGTTAAGAGATTTAATAATAATTGATTAATATTTAATCATGATTAACAATTAACCATTAAGCGCATTCACATAAATGCAACAAAATCACATGCTCTCCTGGCGGGGTCCCAAGGGGTTGTGCCCCTAGCGGGGTCTTAGGGGCAGAGCCCCTAATGGGGTCTAAGAATAGATCTGAACATTTCGAACACTTATAAATTGTAACAACCCCATCCGTTCATATGGTATATTCTAGAAGGTCCGGCCGGGGCCCCACAGTATATCTCACAAAACAGACGGTGAAGGTACGAGATGATACCAGAGTAGCACATCGCACCTATCACAAATCATTCTAGCGGAAGCCTATACTACAACTTGAACTCCTCCCTTGCATGTCCAACAAATAAAACACCATGTTTTATAGCACATAGGAATGTCTTACAACAGTATAAGCTGGCATTATGGTCTTACAAGGCTTTCACACAGTGGCTTCAACTATTGGCGCTCAGGCCGGCCATAATAAAAGAAAACACACAACAAACAATACATATAGCCTTCGAGGGCTAGCAGCAGTAGCAGCAATAGCAGCAGGAACATCAGCCTTTATGCGTCCCGCTTGGCTCTCCAGCACCTGTATAGGGACAATCCACCCAGCGGTGGCAAACAAAAGCAACTGTCAGCGTTCAGCTAACCAAATTATAACGACCCTACCCCTTTTTTTTGGGGCAGCGGTAATCTTCCTTGCAGGCATCATATCACAAGCATGGCAATATATCTCAAAAAAATGTGCTTTCACGTACACATGCCATCACAACCGTTGGCCACCCGGCCCAACGGTCCGTGCACTCAGGGCACATTCTTGGTGTTTTGGAAAATCACATGCCCACCACCGTATCAGGGTCATCACCCAACGACAACTTACTTGAGCATTGACTCCATGGTATGCAGCCGGAGTTTTATAGTCTTAGTGAACCGGGATTGGCCCTTAGCCCCCCCCCCCCCCATGGTCTCACGGCGTGCAAGCCTAAGACTCTTGTTATGCCATCGCCACAGACCGCACTTTCTGGTCTCACGTCGGACGGACATAATGCGGTCAGATCCTCCACCCCCGTTTGCTCAAATCGCATTGCCTTCTCCGAGTACAGCGTACTCATGGCTATATAAAGGTGCGGGTCGGTCTCACCAATCCTGTTCTTGGCATTCAAGCCTGGGTATTTCTCTACACTCATTCATGTCACAATCTCAGCGGGTCTTTCCTGGGCACCCAGTACTTCCTGTTACTCTCTTCCAGGTGACACCGCAATATTACAAATGTCAGCGATCTTTCCTGGGCATACCAGTACGTCCTGTTACTCTCTTCACAGTGGACACCCTACGACATCAAGCATCACAAAGGGCCTTTCCTGTTCACACCAGTACTCCTTGCCTGTTGCCTCATCACTGCATAAAAGCATAACACTGACTGGACTAGACCCCTAAACTTCATGCTACTGATCACAGGCATAACCCTTGACTTCTTAAACTACACGTTTGTCACAGAGTCTTCTCCAGTCGTATGCAACATCACCAATCCAGACCAACCTGTCCAGCGACTCATTCCGTACTCCAATTCCGGATCTATATGCCAACAAAGGGGATTTCATGCATCCACCCACAGATTCCCAAAAATCAGCCACCTCTTGGTAGGAGAATCACAAACATATGCCAAAAGGAATCCTTTACATGGATAGGAAGAAAAGTCGTTACCCTTGAAGCCCTCTTTGGTGTCACAAGCTCCAAGCTAGCTTGAATGAATCACAAGAGCTTTTACTCCGCAACGCCGGCTTCAGATCTCTTGTCGGTAAACCGCAGCACCACCGGTGATCAGCCCCCTCTCCTCCTCCTCCTTCTTCCTCTCCCTTTCTCTCACTAGTAATGAAGAAAGAGAAGCCAAATATGAGAAATGAGATTATGTTCTCAGTTTTCGGCCTTTAGGAAAACAGGAAAGAAGCTCAGCCCTTGGATCCAAGCTGAAGGAATGGACGACCACAATTTTGCCAGAAAAGCTGATTTTTGCCTGACACGGCCTGTGACACGCCCGTGTCCCAGGCCGTGTGCCTCAAGCGGTGGTCAACCGACTTATCCAAACCAGTGACACGCCCATGGGACATGCCCGTATCATGGGCCGTGTCACCCAACACGCCTTCCGACACGCCCGTGTCTGTGGCCGTGTTCATCGGCGAAAATAATCCCAAAATCGCCCGAGACTCACACGGCCTGTGACACGCCCGTGTCCTAGGCCGTGTGCCCATACACGACACGAAGACACGCCCTGGCGCAAAATTCGTCGGGCTGAGATCGTCGAGCCGAAGGGACACGCCCTGTGACAGGCCCGTGTCACAGGCCGTGTTCACCAACTTCTCGACACTCGACGACCACATCTCGACACTCAACGATCGTCAAGAAAAATTCGTGGAGCACACGACACGGCCTTGGACACGCCCGTGTCCTTGGCCGTGTGCCTTCTCTCGACACATCGTCGAGCGAAAAACGTCGACTGATCCTCTCGACACTCGACACACGGAGGACACGCCCTGGGACACGCCCGTGTCCCAGGCCGTGTCACCCAACTTTTGGCCTGCTGAGAAAATCGGGTTGTTACAATCCTCCCCTCCTACAAGAAATTTTGTCCTCGAAATTCAGACACAGGAAGGCAACAAGTAACCAGCAACCAAACTGTTATAACATTCAAATTTTTATGTTACAACACAATACTCTCCACAGATTACAAAAACAGCTCGGGGAAATCTTCTCGTATGGTCTGCTCTCGCTCCCATGTCAGTTCTTCACGGCCGCAGTTGTCCCACCGGACTTTCACCATGCCGACCGTCTTGTTCCGCAACTGTTTCTCGGCTCGATCTTCGATCTGAATGGGTCTAACTCTCATTGTTAACCCATACTCCACCGGCACATGATCATCCGCGATCACTTGAGCTGGATCTTTAACGGCCTTTCGAAGCACCGAGATGTGAAATACATCATGTAATCCACCCAAGTCTGCCGATAGAGCTAGCTGATACGCTGCTTCGCCAACTCGTTCAACCACTTTAAAAGGACCCAAATATCTTGGACTCAACTTTTTCAAGTGTCGAATCCTGGAGACACCTTTGAATGGCTTGATCTTCAAGTAGAACCAATCGCCAACCGCAAATTCCACGTTTCGGTGTTTGGCGTTGTAGTACTTAGCTTGTCGATCTTGAGCAATAAGCAATCTCTCTCGAATTGTCCGTATGGTTGAGTTTGCTTCATCAACCTCATTTGGGTTAAAAACTCGAGCTTCGCCCGCTTCTACCCAAGCCAAGGGAGTACGACACTTCCTTCCATATAGTGCTTCATATGGTGCCATCCCAATGCTCGCTGGTAGCTATTATTATATGCAAACTCTACCATATAGAGATGATCTTCCCATCTCTTTCCGAAGTCAAGGGCGCACATTCAGAGCATGTCCTCCATTTTTCTGTTGGTACGTTCAGTTTGGCCATCCGTTTGGGGATGAAAGGCCGTATTGAAAGTCAACTTCATGCCCAACAGTCGGTGAACTCGCCTCCAATCATTTGACGTGAATCACCCATCTCGATCACTTACGATGCTCTGAGGAACACCATGAAGCCGCACAATCTGGTCAACATACAACTTTGCCAAACTTTCAACTGAATCATCCCGCCTGTTCGGGAGAAAATGTGCCACTTTCGTTAGCCGGTCAAGAATCACCCAAATGGAATCATTTCCTCGCTGCGTTCTCGGCAACCCGTGCACAAAATCCATGGAAATATCATCAAATTTCCACTCTGGGATTGGCAGCGACTTCAAATAACCGCCCGGCTTTTGGCATTCCGCCTTCACCATCGCACATGTTTAGCATTTGGATACATAAAGGGAAACATCTTTCTTGAGCCCTGGCCACCAGAATAGCTTCCTCATATCGTTGAACATCTTCGTGCTCCCGGGGTGAATGGAATATTTTGTATAATGCGCTTCATACATCAGTTCTTCCCTCAATTTCCCCACATTCGGGGACGCACAAACGGCCCTCTTTTCGCAAAAGACCGTCATTCCAGGTGAATTTGCCCTCTGGCCCTTCATTCACATAGCGTAAGAGATCTTCATCTAACTCCGTTGCCCGTCGAACTCGGTCCGCAAGGTCACATTGCACCTCGGTCCAGTTCAAACATGCAGTGGCAGTGGAATTCTTATCAACACAATAAATCTCCAACGCCTCC
Organism: Platanthera guangdongensis; assembly: GCA_039583875.1. NCBI lineage: Eukaryota > Viridiplantae > Streptophyta > Magnoliopsida > Asparagales > Orchidaceae > Platanthera > Platanthera guangdongensis. Next base: position 176,896,566 of record CM077147.1, read on the forward strand.
AGCTCCTGGATAAGACGTTCATCATGCCGTTGTAACCAATTTGCTCTAGCCGGAACCCTCTGACTCAAGGCATCCGCGACAACATTTCCCTTCCCGGGCGTATAATGAATCTCGAAAGTGTAGTCCCCAAGGAACTCCAACCACCTTCGTTGTCGCATGTTCAAATCTTTCTGCTCCAAAAGGTACTTTAGGCTCTTATGATCTGTATAGATCTCCACCTTCACTTCATAAAGGTAGCGTCGCCACAACTTTAGTGCAAAAATCACCGCCGCTAATTCCAAGTCATGGGCGGAATAATTTCGCTCGTGCACCTTTAGCTGGCTTGAGCCATAAGCAATTACTTTTCCACTCTGTAGAAGAACGCAGCCTAAGCCGCTCCCTGAGACATCACTAAAGATCACAAATCCATCGGTCCCACGTGGCGAAGACAACACCGGCGCCGTGGTCAACCGAACCTTCAGCTCTTCAAAAGCTCGTGCGCACTCTGGCGTCCCAACGAACTTCTGATCTTTTCGCGTCAATGTGGTTAGCATCAAAGCAATCTGCGAGAAGTTTTTCACAAATCTTCTATAGTAGCCCGCAAGTCAAAGGAAACTCCTGACCTCGGCCACGGAAGACAACATTGGTCACTCCTGTATGGCCCTTATCTTCACTGGATCCACTGCAATGCCCGCTCCACTCACCACATGGCCCAGAAAAGCCACCGATGATTGCCAAAACTCGCACTTCGAGAACTTGGCATAGAGCTGATTTTGTCTCAACGTGTTCAACACCAACCGCAAGTGAGTCTCATGCTCAGCTTTTGACTTCGAATATACCAGGATGTCATCAATGAACACTATCACAAACAGATCCAGGTACTCGCGAAAAATACGGTGCATCAGATCCATAAACACCGAGGGCGCATTGCACAGTCCAAATGGCATGACTGTGAACTCATAGTGCCCATACCGCGTTCCAAATGCGGTTTTGGGAATGTCACCTTCCCAAATTCTCAACTGGTAATAACCAGACTTCAGGTCCAACTTCGAATAGACGGTCGAGCCCACCAGCTGATCGAATAACTCATCAATCCGGGGTATCAGATACTTATTCTTCTCGGTCAGCTTATTCAGTTCACGGTAATTAATACACAACCGCAACCCACCGTCTTCCTTCTTTACAAAAATCACAGGCGCGCTCCAAGGTGACATGCTTGGGCGTATATAACCTTGCTCTAGCAATTCTTGTAATTGGACCTTCAATTCAGCCATCTCTTTTGGCGCGACGCGATATGGCGAGCGGGCCACAGGTTTCGCACCTGACACCAACTCGATCGTGAAGTCAATCTCCCGCTGGGGTGGTAGCCCAGGGAGATCCGTGGGAAACACATCTGTAAATTCCGCCACAATCGGAACCTCGCACGCACTGTCCTTAGGCTCAATAGCCTGAATCAGTGCGAAGTAACACTCCGCACCCTTCCAAACAGCCTTGACTACCTGGAGTGCAGACATCAACGTCCCGCCCACTCCTCGCATACCGGCGAACTTTGTCTCCTGTTCGGTATTCTGGCCCAACGTGATCTCTTTGGACTGGCAATCAAACATGGCATGCTGCTCCGCAAGCCAATCCATCCCAAAAATCACGTCGAATTCCGATATTGGCAAAACAGATGCAGTTAAACTGAAATCCCGACTTCCTATTTGGACCGCCACATTGCAAGCTTGATCTGCAAGCATCCAACAGCCATTCGGCGACACCACCCTGACACTATCTGTCTTTGCACGACTAGGTATCCCAAGTCGCGCTATAAACTCGCTAGATAGAAAAGAATGCGACGCACCCGTATCAAACAGTGCTCGCGCCAGCGTGTCCTGAATCATCACAAAGCCTGTGACAATCATGTCACACACACAAACCGCAAACATAGATGTACTAAGCAAAGCATACAAACAATATCATATGCAAAACTAAACTCATACCTGTGACCACGTCACTCTGCTTGATGGCCTCCTGCAGGCCAAGATTGTAGACCCGGGGTTGCCCCTGCGAGGCAGAGGAATCCACCACCGCCTTTTCTTTTTCCGCATAAGATGCTCCCGCCTTCTTTTCACTCTTTGGCGGCATCCGACAATCTCGCGCAATATGCCCCATCCGGCCACAATTATAGCAGATACGCGTATCCGGCTTTGAGGTAGCCCCCGATGTTGCTCCCGTTGCAACTGATTAAGGAGCTTGTCCACTTGTCTTGGACTTCTTGCCCCATCTCTTCTTATAAAATGGTTTCCCAGCTCGGGGCGCCTTCCACTCCGGTTGCGTCACAGCCAAAGCTCTCTTCCCCTGCACCCTTTTCATATCCTTCTCCAGCGCGCTCGCAGTGTCCATCAATGCCTGGAAGCCTTGGTTCACAGAAATAGAAACCAGGAACCTCAACTCATCCCTTAGTCCTTCATAGAACCGATTGGTCTTCCTCTGCTCATCAGCAAAAATAGAACCCGCATACCGCCCCAATCGAGTAAATTTATGCAAGTATGCATCAACACTGCCATCACCTTGGGTCAACCGTTGGAATTCATTTTGCATGGCTATCCGCTGAGCCGCAGGAAGGTGCTTTGCTAGGAAGAGTCGGGAGAATTCTTCCATCGATACTTGGGTTAAAGGACGACCCGCCAAGTGATGCAACTCCATCTCATCCCACCACAACCTAGCCTCTCCTTCAAGCAAGAAGGTAGCTAGGGTGACTTTCTGATTCTCCGCTGTTCCAATCGCCGTCATGTCTCGCTTGACGCGTGATAGCCAATCCTCAGCCCGCGTAGGAGTTCCCGCTCCCGAGAACATAGGCGGATGGAAACTCATAAACCGCGTTAGCTGCTTCTCAGCCGCTCGAGGAGCCACATCCACTACAGGTTCAGGCCTTGCCACCACCTGTTCTGGCCTCACAGCCGGTTGTTCCTGCCTCAATGGCTGTCCTTGGATCATCGTAAATAAAGCCTCTGCAACTAAACACACATGTTCCGCAGACGGTGGAGGTGTAGGCACAGCGGCTGGTGTCGTACTTTCATTAGAATGATGGGGCTCAGACGGCCGAGCTCCACTCTGTGTCACCTAAAGGTGGACAAGACACACACATTAGCGGTCGTACCCAAGCAAACAACACAAAATAAGAACACGTAGGTTCCTCAAACACATAACTTTGCATTCCTATCATGGACATTCAGGAGTTCATTCGTAGAAATGTGGTTTGCACAAACGCATGCTCGCCACCCCACAAAAGAAGTCGACCACGACTTCGAGAGGGAAAGACCAAAACAACCGAGACCAAAAATGTAACAACCCCATCTGTTCATATTATATATTCTAGAAGGTCTGGTCGGGGCCCCATAGTATATATCACAAAACAGACGGTGAAGGTACGAGATGATACCAGAGTAGCACATCACACCTATCACAAATCATTCTAGCGGAAGCCTATACTACAACTTGAACTCCTCCCTTGCATGTCCAACAAATAAAACACCATGTTTTATAGCACATAGGAATGTCTTACAACAGTACAAGCTGACCTTATGGCCTTACAAGGCTTTCACACAGTGGCTTCAACTATTGGCGCGCAGGCCGACCACAATAAAAGAAAACACACAACAAATAATACATATAGCATTCGAGGGATAGCAGCAGTAGCAGCAACAATAGCAGGAACATCAGCCTTTATGCGTCCCGCTTGGCTCTCCAGCACCTGTACAGGGACAATACACCCAGCGGTGGCAAACAAAAGCAACGGTCAACGTTCAGCTGACCAAATTATAACGACCCTACCCCTTTTTTTGGGGGCAGCGGTAATCTTCCCTGCAGGCATATCATATCACAAGCATGACAATATATCTCAGAAAAATGTGCTTTCACGCACACATGCCATCACAACCATTCGCTACCCGGTCCAACGGTCCGTGCACTCAGGGCACATTCTTGGTGTTTTGGCAAATCACATGCCCACCACCGTATCAGGGTCATCACCCAACGACAACTTACTTGAGCATTGACTCCATGGCGTGCAGCTGGAGTTTTATAGTCTTAGTGAACCGGGATTGGCCCTTAGCCCCCCATGGTCTCATGATGCGCAGGCCTAAGACTCTTGTTATGCGCTCCAACAGACCGCACTTTCTGGTCTCACGTCGGACGGACATAACGCAGGTCAGATCCTCCACCCCCCGTTGCTCAAATCGCCTTGCCTTCTCCGAGTACAGCGTACTCATGGCTATATAAAGGTGCGGGTCGGTCTCACCAATCCTGTTCTTAGCATTCAAGCCTGGGTATTTCTCTACACCCATTCATGTCACAATCTCAGCGAGTCTTTCCTGGGCACCCCAGTACTTCCTGTTACTCTCTTCACAGGTGGACACCACAATATTACAAATGTTAGGGGTCTTTCTTGGGCATACCAATACTTCCTGTTACTCTCTTCACAGGTGGACACCCTACGACATCAAGCATCATAAAGGGACTTTTCTGGTCACACCAGTACTTCTTGTGCCTCATGCACAGGTATGACCCAAAAGCATAACACAGATATTTTCCTGGACTACCACCCCAGTACTTCCTGTTACTTCTCTTCACAGGCATAACCCGTTGACTTCTTAAACTACATGTTTATCACTGAGTCTTCTCCGGTTCGTATGCAACATCACCAATCCAAACCAACCTGTCCAGATGGGCTTCACACAGCATGTCTATTTCGTACTCCAATTCCGGATCTATATGCCAACAAAGGGGATTTCATGCATCCACTCACAGATTCCCAATAATCAGCCACCTCTTGGTGGGGGAATCACAAACATATGCCAAAAGGAAGCCTTCACATGGCTAGGAAGAAAAGTCGTTACCCTTGAAGCCCTCTTTGGTGCCATAAGCTCCAAGCTAGCTTGAACGAATCACAAGAGCTTTTCCTCCGCAACGCCGGCTTCGGATCTCTTGTCGGTAAACCGCAGCACCACCGATGATCAGCCCCCTTTCCTCCTCCTCCTTCTTCCTCTCCCTTTCTCTCACTAGTAATGAAGAAAGAGAAGCCAAATATGAGAAATGAGATTATGTTCTCAGTTTTCAGCCTTTAGGAAAACAAGAAAGAAGCTCAGCCCTTGGATCCAGGCTGAAGGAATGGACGGCCACAATTTTGCCAGAAAAGCTGATTTTTGCCTGACACGGCCTGTGACACGCCCGTGTCCCAGGCCGTGTGCCTCAAGCGGTGGTCAACCGACTTATCCAAACCAGTGACACACCCATGGGACACTCCCATGTCATGGGTCGTGTCACCCAACATGCCTTCCGACACGCCCGTGTCTGTGGCCGTGTTCATCGGCGAAAATAATCCCAAAATCGCCCGAGACTCACACGGCCTGTGACACGCCCGTGTCCCAGAATGTGTGCCCATACACGGCACGAAGACACACCCTGGCGCTAAATTCGTCGGGCTGAGATCGTCAAGCCGAAGGGACACGCCCTGTGACACGCCCGTGTCACAAGCCGTGTTCACCAACTTCTCGACACTCGACGACCACATCTCGGCACTCGACGATCGTCGAGCAAAATTCATCGAGCACACGACACGGCCTTGGACACGCCCGTGTCCTTGGTCGTGTGCCTTCTCTCGACACATCGTCGAACGAAAAACGTCGACTGATCCTCTCGACACTCGACACACAGAGGACACGCCCAGGGACACGCTCGTGTCCCAGGCCGTGTCACCTAACTTTTGGCTTGCTGAGAAAATCGGGCTGTTACATAAATCTCCAAATCTACACGCACCAGATGCAAAAACTTCTGAAACAATTAACATCGGCAACCTCGCTTTGATATCACTGTAGAGTTTTACCTTATAAAACATCAAATGTGTGCAGCGGAATAAAGTTTAAGAAAACCCTAAAGAGAAACTTGGATCTTGCGATGAACATTGATCAAGAAGTTTGCATAACATAAAATAAGAGTATACCTGAGTGAGATTGAGTCGGCACTCAATCAATATGCTCCAGAACAGTTCTTGGCCAGCGGGTGAGTTCACGCAAAATGGATTTGCATCTCTACAGGAATCCACACGAATAGGGAGAACACCAATACCTTGTTAAGCAAGATCTAGAATGGAGAGTGGAGCCCTCTGCGTTTCCACATACTGCTAGTTCTGCAAAGAAGAGGCTGCGACGGCGGGCGCCGGAATCCGGGCTTACGAGAGCGACGGGATTAACACTTCGGGAAACACTATCCGTCAATATTGGGTTCGTCCTAACTCATGCATCTCTAAGCCCTAAGGCAACAAATACATATATACCCAGGTGCATAAACATGCTTGAACCGCCGTTATCCGCAGACCCAAAACATGAGTGACTTGACTCGATGAATCGACGATATGTCTCAACGCACTCAACGCATTCAATGCCTTAGCTGAGAGGTCTCGACGCACTCAACGCCATAACTGAGAGGCCTCGACGGACTCGATGCCTTGGTTGTGAGGTCTCAACGCACTCGACGCCTTGGTTGTGTGGTCTCAACGCACTCAATGCCTTGGCTATGAGGTCTCAACGCACTCAACGTCTTCGCTATGTGGTCTCAATGCACTCGACGCCTTGGCTGTATGGTCTCGACGCACTCGACGCCTTCAAGTGCTTGGTCCTTCACTCATCACATATGAGTAAGACCAACACAATTCATTCCTCCAACTTCTCCAAACGCTCTTATGTGTGACCCTATAAACTCATATCGCGTTGGCAATGTGACTACCTGTTTGACCACTTCCAGATCATCAAGGTAACACCAACAACTAGGTGAGACCACAATGATCTAGTATGATCCAAAGGGGGCCAGCCTTGGGTCATCATATCAAGAGAATAACATAGTTAAAGCCAATAAAATCTCGACTCCAAAATATACGGATCTTAATGCAGTCCGAGGCTACTCGACCCAGCGACTCGGTCGCCCAACTCTGAAGATAAAATAGGAGAGAGAAAAAATGACCCAAGACGATGCAGCAGGGAAAGGTATAACCAAAACCAAGAGTTCATGGTAGAATATCTACTATAGGCAAATCTTAGATATGACTTGTTAACCATGTACTCATACTTCATGGATATCAAATTGAGTTAGTTATGAATTGAAGCCACAATTAAAATAATAAGATCACGTGAATGAAAATTGAGTCAGGGGTTACCACAACCATAGAAAGAAGATTATAGTCGCACAGGTTGCTAAGAATCATCATCAAGCCTTCCTTGATGCATAACATCCCCCTCCAACCCTTTATACAATCTGATTCGCATAGAGATGACCCAATTCGTTCCTAGTTTTAGAGGAGAAGTAGGTAATAGTAGAATATTAACAGTGAAAAAGAACCCATATTAGAAGATCAAAACCATCAGCCTTAACTTCAGTTTTGACTCCAAATTCTTTTGATTAAGGCTTTCTGGATCATTTCTTATCCGAACATGAAAAATAATAGAGGATGTGAAATCATAGGATAAGAATGATGAAAGTAATACAAAAAAATGTAGAAGGAGAGCAATGATGGGGGTGACTTTGTTATGCGAAAAAGAAGAATAAGGTAACCTCAAAAAATTTTCCCCTCGTACTTGTCTGGTGAATGTAATTGAAACCAATTCCAAGTGCGCTTACTTATAATTACATACTTGAGTCACAACATAGCTCAATGCATCCTATTCAGTCAACTTTCTCAATTCTCATTAGAACTAAATGAAACAAAATGCATAAAGTTCTTATCGATTGTACAAGTCTAACATAATTGTCCGAGTCAATTTGAAATCTATCTGTTTAAAAAGTCACGTCGGGGTCATCACTTGGTTCTATTAAACTGAATTGAGTCAACTTTGCCATTATACATCAGAATGAGGCATAATTGGCATTGTTGGGTTTGTATTGATCTCATGAGTGCATTGTCACTGATTAAGATCAATTTTGGGTTGATTTACTCATAAGTTTTTATCAAGTAATCGTAGTTCAAGCCAAATATAGATATAATACTTAAGTTAGGTCACAAGGCTATCATGACCCCGATTATGCTCTTCTAGTGACTCAAATGAATCAGCTAGACCCCTTGGGTGGTATAATTGACCAAGCTCAAGTTGTCATATTACATATGAAGTGTGTCATTTTAGAGAAATGATCTACTATTGCAAAAATACAGTGTACTTTCCTTTTAGTGCGAGAAAGTCATACGATGAAATCTAACGAAATGTCATCTCAGGGCCCTTAGTTGTCGATAAAGGGTGGACAAGCTTGTATTTTGTGTTTATATATGCTCCATATACAAGCAACAAGTGATGCACTGTCTAATGAGATCTACAACATCTTATTTTATCTTAGGTCAGTGTTATCTAGCGTGAGATATATATTAGCTTGGACATGCACACATGTCCTCATGATGAGTGTAGTTCCATAAATAATTTCTTCCTAAGTGGTCCTTCACATATACGTACAAGTTGAGTAGAGATGAATTGACGTAACATCCCGACCCAAACTTCTAGACCCCCTTTCAGTGTTAATTGACCCACTTGGGTCTACTGTGATCAATTAACACACAAAGAGTACATATGTGCCTTAATGAGTGTTTTGACCCATTAGGGTACACACCTCATCAATGGATGTGCATGGGTTTCACATCACACATATGAATCTTATCACCACCACTCAACCCATAACTCACCCTTGTGGGCCTAACACTGATCACTAAGACACTGCTTTGATCAATTCACCAGTCGAGGGTACCCATGAGGCACTAATGCAACCAAGGGGTCCCATTATGATCTATAGGAGTAGTAGTTTTAACGCCCCCACCTGTCACATGGCATATAACGGTGGGTCCGGCCGGGGTCCCACGCCATATATCACAGACAAGCGAAGAAATTACTTGTGGGAATCAAACTCTATGCGTATCCTTAACTCATTCATTCTAGCGCAACCTGTTTTATGTTAGCATGAACTCAAACCAGAATGTCCACCAATATATAAATACCACATTTATATATAACAACACCATGAATGTAGACAACCCACACACCCTGGCCTTATGGCCTTACAGGTTCCTCTTTTACACATCAATAATTTCGTACATCGGCACGCAGGCCGGCCACACATGAAATCCAAACACAACTCTTCGCATGGCCTTCAAGGGCCGATAGCAGCAAACTAGCCATTCCACTTCTTCACTCCACCTGCAAGTTGCCACCCAAACCAACATAGAAAACAAAGTAACGGTCAGCATTTAGCTGACCCATTATAACGACTCTACCCCCTACCCGGGGTAGTGGTTCCTTCCCTGTATACAGTGCCATTATCTATCATCAAGCATCATCAAGCATCATATGTATATCATTTTCTTTATCCCGCTAGCAAACATATTACATCACAAACGCTGGAATCCACCAGACGCTCCGTGCACTCAGGGCACCTTCTTGGCATACCGAAATCCACCAGTCATACACCGCCGATCAGAGGTTTTAACTTGTTGGTTGACCGACCCTAGTCCACCAGTCTCGCAAGCTGGCGACATCCCGCCAAAACCAATCAGAGGTACAACCTCGCAGCATCCAATAACAACCAGAGCAGATCGACCCACACCATATGGTGTAGCAAGTCGGGTTTATCAACGCTCCCCAGGCATTACCACTCATCGAGCCCCTCCTATTCCGATCGACCCACCCATGTGGTGCAGCAAGCCGGGTTTAACTCGGCTCCCCAGGCATTGCCACCAATCGATCCCTACCTAACTAGATCAACCCAACCTAGTGGTGTAACAGGCCGGGTTTATCTCGAGCTCCCCAGGCGTGCTACCAATTGATCATATCATAACCAGGAGCTTCATCAAAGCCTCCTCACATTCATCATCACATCCATACATTCATCACTTCAAAAATCCATTTGCATCTCATCAAATCCATGGAGTCTTCTTCGGTTTACCCATGAACATCACCAATCCAGACTACCGGTCCAGATGGGCTTCACACATCATGTCTATGTCGTACTCCATAATTCCGGCTCTAGATGCAGACTCAACAAAGGAATCACTTCCGCGAATCCACCTCTTGGTGGAGGATTCCAAGCACATGCATAAAGAAAGGACTTCGATGTCCAAGAAGGAGATCGTTACCCTTGAAGATCGCTTCGGTGCCATGAAGTAGCCGGATGGAAATCACCGCCTCGGCTCTACCTTCACGAATCCGCTCTCAGATCTTCGCTCCGCACTCCGCAGCTCCTCCACCAGCTGGTAGTCTCCTCCCTTCCCTCTTGCCTTAGGCCTTTCTTCCTCCCTCTCTTGATGAAGAAGAAGAAGAAGAGAAAGAAAGGGTTATATCCCCTTTTTCTTGGCCTTCACAACACCTGGACAGAGCTCAACCACTGGATCCAGGAAGAGGGAAACAAACGGCTCAGATTAGGCCAGAAAAGCCTGAACACGGCCTGACATGCCCCGTGACACGCCCGTGTCACAGGCCGTGTCCCCTTAAGCGGCAGTCAACCGACTCAGTCCAGCCAATACACGACGGTCTGACATACCCATGTCACGTGTCGTGTCCACTACACGCCCTCAGACATGCCCGTGTCTGAGGCCGTGTGCATCAGGTTGCACACTCGCAAAAGCACCCGAGACTCACACGGCCCTGGCACATGCCCGTGTTCCAGGCCATGTGCACCTGGACACACCCGTGTCCCGCAAACACGCCCTAGCTCGAAACGTCGAGCTGAGTTCGACGACCACTGACATGCCCTGTGACACGCCCGTGTCACAGGCTGTGTCCTCACTCGACACTCGACATTCGACGATCGTCGAGCAAAATTTGTCGACCTCACGACTCGACACAACCCAGGCATGACACTCCCTGGGATACGCCCGTGTCCCAGGCCGTGTCACCCATGCCTGAACCCAAATTGGCCCAAATTGACCCGATTGACTTCGGGGTGTTACAATCCTCCCCTCCTTCAAATAATTTCGTCCTCGAAATTTGACTCCAATCAGCCAATCAACCACAAAACAATTGATTACGCACATTTGCGAGCCATATTTGACATGACTTGTCTCATACCAAGCCAGCGCACAAACTACAAACATACATCACAAACATACATCCCTAACTTCCACTTATGCACATTCAGCCACATAATACATCAAAACAAGACAGCATGATCTATTTATCTCCTCACAATCACAAGTGCACCAATCTTTTAGAGATATGTACAACATCTTTTATTCATCACACCGATAAATAAGCATAGTTTACATACACAACCATGGACGATCCATCAAGTTCCGATTCCGTCCTAGCATCGAAGTGATTCACATCACGCTTCACTTCCGCTCAGCCTCCCGATTTTGCAATTCGCGATTAAGAGACAAATTAAACACCCGAGGCTGAATTTCACCAATTGAGCTTTGCGGCCCTTGCACTTCCATCGCATGCAATCGAGGTTATGTCCGGGGTGCAGATGACTCGGCCACTGCTTTACCCTTTTTTTCATATGACGCACCTGTCTTTTTCTCACTCCCTGGAGGGGCATTCCAACAGAATTTTGCTATGTGTCCTTGCTGACCACATTTATAGCATATACGTGTATCAACACGTCCTGGCCCATAAGTAGCCCCCGAAGAAACAGTCGACGGAGCTGATTCCGCAGGCCTAAATCTTTTCTTCTCTCGTCTTCTAAACTCCGATTGATCCAATTGAGGCATTTTAAACTCTGGCTTTTCCACTGTCAGTCTCTTCGTTTCTTGTACCCACTTCATATCCTTCTCCAATGCACGAGCTGTGTCGACCAACGCTTGGAAGTCTTGGCTCACCGAACTCGGAAGTGCCAACCTCAATTCATCTCGTAGTCCTTCATAAAACCGATTTGTCTTTCGTGCTTCCTCCACGAAGGTAGATCCCGCATATCTCCCCAATCTTGTAAACTCATGCAGGTAGGTATCAATATCTTGCTCACCCTGCACCAGACGTAGAAACTCATTTTCCATCGCAATCCGCTGCGACACCGGCACATACTTGGCTAAAAATATTCGGGAGAATTCATCCATGGAAACTTCCATTAAACCTCGACCTGCCAAGTGATGCACTTCGATCTCATCCCACCATAATCTTGCATCGCCTTCCAACAGAAAAGTGACCAACGTCACTTTTTGCTCCTCTACCGTCCTGATTGCAGTTAGAATCCTTTTTACCCTTGACAACCAATCTTCCGCCTGCGTTGGGGAAAGCGCTCCACCAAACGTCGGTGGATGAAAGTGCATAAAACGTGTCAATGACTCGTCACTTGCTTGCACCTCCACCACCACTGCAGCATGCTCTTGCCTTGCACCAGGCCTTGCCTGTCCAGTAGGTTGTGCTTGTAACACTGCAAGCACTGTCTCCGTCACCACCCGTATGGCCTCTGCCAAGGGAGGCATAGGCTCTTCAACGGGTGCTGCACTCTCATCAGACCACTGGGGCTCAGACGGCCCAGCACCATCCCTCGCCACCTATAGTCAATGGACAAAACACCATTAATACTTCATATCATAACGGTACTGCTACATTGACTACACACTCACGCACATCATGTGCATGACATACATTCCTAGTGGACATTCATGAGTTCATTTATGTTCTCTCCTCCCAAACAATCTAAACCTGGCTCTGATACCACTTTGTAACGCCCCCACCTATCACATGACATATAACGGTGGGTCCGGCCGGGGCCCCACGCCATATATCACAGACAAGTGAAGAAATTACTTGTGGGAATCAAACTCTATGCGTATCCTTAACTCATTCATTCTAGCGCAACCTGTTTTATGTTAGCATGAACTCAAACCAGAATGTCCACCAATATATAAATACCACATTTATATATAACAACACCAGGAATGTAGACAACCCACACACCCTGGCCTTATGGCCTTACAGGTTCCTCTTTTACACATCAATAATTTCGTACATCGGCACGCAGGCCGGCCACACATGAAATCCAAACACAACTCTTTGCATGGCCTTCAAGGGCCGATAGCAGCAAGCTAGCCATTCCACTTTTTCACTCCACCTGCAAGTTGCCACCCAAGCCAACATAGAAAACAAAGTAACGATCAACATTTAGCTGACCCATTATAACGACCCTACCCCCTACCCGGGGTAGTGGTTCCTTCCCTGTATACAGTGCCATTATCTATCATCAAGCATCATCAAGCATCATATGTGTATCATTTTCTTTATCCCGCTAGCAAACACATTACATCACAAACGCTGTAATCCACCAGACGCTCTGTGCACTCAGGGCACCTTCTTGGCGTATCGGAATCCACCAGTCATACACCGCCGATCAGAGGTTTTAACTTGTTGGTTGACCGGCCCTAGTCCACCAGTCTCGCAAGCTGGCGACATCCCGCCCAAAACAATCAGAGGTACAACCTCATAGCATCCAATAACAACCAGAGAAGATCGACCCACACCATGTGGTGTAGCAAGCCGGGTTTATCAACGCTCCCCAAGCATTACCACCCATCGACCCCCCTCCTATTCCGATCGACCCACCCATGTGGTGCAGTAAGCCGGGTTTAACTCGGCACCCCAGGCATTGCCACCAATCGATCCCTACCTAACTAGATTAACCCACCATAGTGGTGTAAGAGGCCGGGTTTATCTCGAGCTCCCCAGGCGTGCTACCAATTGATCATATCATAACCAGGAGCTTCATCAAAGCCTCCTCACATTCATCATCACATCCATACATTCATCACATCAAAAATCCATTTGCATCTCATCAAATCCACAGAGTCTTCTCCGGTTTACCCATGAACATCACCAATCCAGACTACCGGTCCAGATGGGCTTCACACAGCATGCCTATGCCGTACTCCATAATTCCGGCTCTAGATGCAGACTCAACAAAAGAATCACTTCCGCGAATCCACCTCTTGGTGGAGGATTCCAAGCACATGCATAAAGAAAGGACTTCGATGTCCAAGAAGGAGATCGTTACCCTTGAAGATCGCTTCGGTGCCATGAAGTAGCCGGATGGAAATCACCATCTCAGCTCTGCCTTCACGAATCCGCTCTCAGATCTTCGCTCCGCACTCCGCAGCTCCTCCAGCAGCTGGTAGTCTCCTCCCTTCCCTCTTGCCTTAGGCCTTTCTTCCTCCCTCTCTTGATGAAGAAGAAGAAGAAGAGAAAGAAAGGGTTATATCCCCTTTTTCTCGGCCTTCACAACACCTGGACAGATCCCAACCACTGGATCCAGGAAGAGGGAAACAAACGGCTCAGATTAGGCCAGAAAAGCCTGAACACGGCCTGACACGCCCTGTGACACGCCCGTGTCACAGGCCGTGTCCCCTTAAGCGGCAGTCAACCGACTCAGTCCAGCCAATACACGGCGGTCTGACATACCCGTGTCACGTGCCGTGTCCACGACACGCCCTCAGACACGCCCGTGTCTGAGGCCGTGTGCATCAGGCTGCACACCCGCAAAGGCACCCGAGACTCACACGGCCCTGACACACGCCCGTGTTCCAGGCCGTGTGCACCTGGACACACCCGTGTCCCGCAAACACGCCCTAGCTCGAAACGTCGAGCTGAGTTCGACGACCACTGACACGCCCTGTGACACGCCCGTGTCACAGGCCGTGTCCTCACTCGACACTCGACACTCAACGATCATCGAGCAAAATTCGTCGACCTCACGACTCGACACAACCCAGGCATGACACGGCCTGGGACACGCCCGTGTCCCAGGCCGTGTCACCCATGCCTGAACTCAAATTGGCCCAAATTGACCCGATTGACTTCGGGGTGTTACAGTAGTGACCTCTGTATAGTTTAATTTTATTTAAAAGCAATAATGAATTATTGCATAATTTATTAATTTCTTTACGTCTAAGTTTAGGAAGAATAGTTTGACTATAAAGAAAGAAAGGGTTTTTTTCTTCTCTCACCCCTGCCACTCGACTCTTCATGTGCCTCAAGTGGCTGAGCATTTTATGTTACATTAAATGCCTTCAACCATTCAGATAGCCTAACCTCAAGTATAAATAAGGGGCCGCGAGTAATAGATAGGGACAAAAAACTTAGGCCAAAATCTATCCAGTTGTAGGTGCAGTTACTAAGTCCGGCTCTCAATTGTCTTTCTTTTATTTTCCCTCTCTAGTATTCACTCATACCCACCTATACTCATTTCTTTGGAGAAATAACATTTCCTGCCGCAAACAATATTTGCCGCGACGGGTAAATTTGTTGTCCTCCGCTACCATCAACTCTTTCTTTTATGTGTTTTGCTTTCTACTCGTCAGGCATTCACAGGGTTAGTAATCGGTCAAATGCAGTCTTCGATCTCTCTGCTGAACTCCCCAAATGGTCTCTGAGTGTGGAAAGTTAGGAGATATTTTTTGCACCAATAGTTAGAACATGCGGCCTTCAAATCCTTACGACCAGAAAATCCACCTGATGACGGGAAGGCAGTTCGGCCAGTCGCTGCAACTGGCCCCCATGAGGAATAACCTTTTACCCGTAGTGAATTCAACCAACTACTTGCATTTTTCATCCAACTAGTCAACCAGGGGAAGTATGCCCAGACCGCCGAGCTCCTTCAGGATCCCGCAACCCACAACGTGTTGCCTCTACCTCCATTGAATATTCCTCCATAGCAACCGTGTTGTGAGTACCCGCACTTCTGCCAATAGTTCTTCTAATAAGCCGTTGTCGCATACCAGGGCCGGACCTTGGATTTCACAGGACCAGAATTTGACAAAGGAACGAAGAGCTACTTGACCTTCACCCCTATCATTGCAGAAGAGACCGCTCCCCATGGTCATAGAAAGATGTGGCTCCCTCATTTCTCAAGTAAAGAAGACCTCGCCCACCACTTGCAGTTGTTCAATGTGATCGTGTTTTTATAGCCTATTTCAAAAGAACTGCGCTACAAATTACTGTCCACCACCATCGATGGGAAAGCGAGATAATGGTTCTATAGTCTCTCGCCTAGATCGATTGATTCTTTCAATGGACTATGGAAAGAGTCCCTACAAAGGTTCGCCACATCCAAGCAGCAAAAGATAGATGTAAATACCCTGATTTTGATCCTGCATGGGCCAAAGGAGATCTTAGAGTAGTACATGGACTGCTTCAAGGCCTGATCAAAGGATTTCCTGATATGGAACCCCAGGTATATTGAGCCACCTTTACCAATGACCAAATACCCAGGTTGTTCAAATTCTCAATTAGTGAAAGAAAGACAAGGTTTTGTAGTGAGCTCATTGAATGAGTGAATCAGTTCATCGAGGGAGAGTTCTAAAATGAGTAGTTTGTTGTGAACCTCTCAAACATAGGAGCAAAGCGTCTATAAAGCGCTTCTAGCCACCCTCTTGCCATCCCCAGCAAAACAACCATATTCATCGAGACTTTCAGATCCCGAATCCGCATGGTAGAAAGTTTCACCAACGGGGTCCTCGACATTTTCAGCAGATGAGGTCGGGTCATTTCTTCTGGCAACAAGTGCGACGACCCATAGCCTACCCACTCTGGATCACACTAGATCATTGTGGACTCACCTGACATCATTGTTGAAGTTGGTGACCGGGCGGTCTGGCGGTCTGTCTTGGCGGGTTGAAGACCGCGCGGTCTGGCTGTTTGTCTCAGCCGGCTTGGAGACCGGGCGGTCTAGCGGTCTACCCTGGCAATCTCTCTTTCTCTCTGGTGGTAGCCGTGCGGTTAGCCCTTCTGTCTAACCGCGCGGCTTGTGCGGTTTGTTTTGTATAGTCCGCTTAGTCCTGTAAATTTTTAGTCTCACATCTCTTATTTGTATTCTCTCATCTCTCCTCCATTCTATATAAGCGAGGGCATACCTTTGTAATAGATACCTTTTTCGGATAATAAAGTTTCAGTTAAAATCATTTCAGTTTGTTTTCTGTTCGGTTCTTACATGGTATTAGAGCACTCGATCTACTCCTCCTGATTCTGTGCCTTCCCTGTCCGCGCGGCTTGTCTCGTCAGTTTGCACCCTGTCCGCGCGGCCTCTTCCTCTCCTTGTTGTTGCCCTCTGTGTGCACGACTTTTTGTTCCCTTTTCTAAGTCGCCGCCTCCTGTCGCAGCGACCTGTTTTGTCCTGCTTCAGTTCGCGCGGCCTGTTTTCTAGCCGTTCGACTTCTTCCCCTCTGCTTGGGTCTGCAGCTTGGTCGTGGCTTTTCTGGCCGCTGGTTTCTACCCTCGTGACCGCTGCAGCTTTTCTTTTTTCCTATCCGTGTGGGTTGTTTCCTAACCGCACGACTTCCCTTTTCCTGCTCCTATGGCTCTTTCTGATGCCTCTACTGCCACCACCCCTGTCACCAATCCGGCTCCGCCTCTTCCACCTACTCCTTTCGGGAACCTTGGGACCGTTTCCAAGCTTGTTGGCTCCAACTACCCGGATTGGAGCGTCTCTTTCACCTTTCTACTTCGCTCACAACGCAAACGCCACCATCTCATTGATGACCCACCTCCTATTACTTCACCTCTCTTTGATGACTGGGATGCAAGTGACGCGCTTGTGCGTACTTGGCTCGCGAACAGTCTTTCAGATGAGTGCCTTCCCATCATACGTCATGATGAGACAGTAAAGGCCGCTTGGCTTCATCTTGCCGCTCTGTACTCCAAGGGGGCTCAGACGTCCTGCATCTATACGTTGTATGCGGACCTCTTTGCCCGTCCTACCTTGTCTCCTGCTGCTGCCTACCAACAGGTTCAGGCTCTTGGGGCTGAGATTCTTCAGAATCGCCCCTTTTCTGCGGATTTGGCTCAACAACACAAGCACTTCCAGGAGCTTCTGGTTGTGTGTTATCTGCTCCGGCTTCCTGATACTTATGACATGATCCGCCAGCAAATTCTGGGTGAGGCAGAATCTCCTACCTTAGATGCCACCGCTGCTCGCATCGCTGCTGTCACCTCTCTCCTTCAGCGCCCACTTTTGCCCGCTCCTCCTCCACCACCGGACAACTATTCTCATCACACCCAGCGGAGTGGCTCTGGTAGCCGCAGTCACCAGTCCGGCGGCCGTGCTTCTTCCCGCTACCTCTGTTCTCATTGTGGCCGAACCGGACATACTTTCGAACGATGCTGGACGAAGCATCCCCATCTTCGCCCCTCCGGTGACTCTTCCAAGCCGTCTGCCTCTGTTGTAACATCCTCAGGTAGTGCCCACATCGTGACTCAAGGTAAATGGCTCATCGACTCTGGTGCCACTAATCACATGACGGGCAATCCTCAGTGCTTCTCTTTACTCGAACACAATGATCGGTTGCCCCCGGTCCTTATTGCGGATGGTTCTCCCTCCCCGGTTCATGGGACGGGAGTGGTTCATGTTACTCCGTCACTACGACTAGCGGACACTCTCTATGTGCCCAAGTTTCCGTGCAATCTATTGTCTGTTACCTCTTTATGCAAGCAGCTTCAGTGTTCTGTGACATTTACTCCGACTTCTTGTTCTTTTCAGGATCCGAGCTCCCACCGGACGATTTCTACTGGGACTGAGAGCGGCGGCCTCTACTTCCTCGACAACGTTTCCGCCTTGTCCGCCTTCTCCTCTTCTTGTACGGATCTTCTTCAGTAGCATCTTCGCCTCGGTCATCCTCCACCACGACTTCTACATCAGCTTCTGCCCCACCTCCCTTCGTCTAGTACTCCTCTCCAATGCGACGCCTGTCAGCTCGGCAAGCATCACCGTTCATCCTTCCCACCAAAGCAAGGTCGGGGCTCTACTCGTCCTTTTGATCTTGTCCACTCCGATATCTGGGGACCTGCTCCTACCCTCACCATTGGCCGGGGTAGTTCTTATTTTGTAACTTTTATAGATGATTTTTCTCGATGTACTTGGGTGTATCTCCTTCGAGATCGCTCTGAACTTTTAGATATATGGATCTCTTTTTATAAGTTATGTTTGTATTAAAACCTTTCGCTCTGACAATGCTAAAGAGTATCTGAGTCATGCTTTTACATCGTTTTGTGTGCAACATGGCATTATTCATCAGACTAGCTGTGTTTATACCTCCCAACAAAATGGGGTGGCGGAACACAAAAACCGTCACCTCCTCGATGTGGCTCACACAGTGATGACCCAGATGTATGTCCCTCGCTCTTATTGGGGATATGCTATTCTCCTTGCCTGCTACCTCATCAATCGCATTCCATCCACCATTCTCCACGGGAAAACACCATTCTCCATTTTGTATCCGGGCCAAGAGCCTTTTCCTCTCCCTCTCCGAATCTTTGGATGCACTGCATTTGTGCATACCCCATCTGCCACCCGTGACAAGCTATCCCCTCGCTCCACCAAATGTGTCTTTCTGGGGTACTCCACCACTCAGAAAGGCTATTGTTGCTTTAACCCTATTCTTCGTCAGCAGTTCGTCTCTGCTGACGTTAAGTTCTTCGAGAATGCCTCCTACTTCTCGGCCGAATCCTCCTCTCTTTTCCCCGCTTCCTCTCCTCTTCCCCCAGATTCTGATTCTCCTGATATTCCCTTCGTTCCCTCGTCTCCTACCGAGATATCCACCCCTCCGCCATCCCCGTCCCCTCCTCTCGCTCCACCTCTCTCTCTCACCTCTCCACCTCCGTCTCCATCCTCTCCGCCGCTGTCGCTCTCTTCTCCCGGGCCAGCTCTCTCTGCCACGGACGCTCCGGATACCGAGGGGGCCGCCGACCTGGATCTCCCTGTGGCTCTTCGCAAAGGGGTGCGGACATGTACCCTACACCCCCTTGCTGCTGTTGTTTCATATGATCGTCTTACCCCTTCTCGCAGGGCCTTTGCGCTGGTTATCTCTGCCACTGCCACGCCTTGTTCCTATCAGGAGGCCCTTGCTATTCCCTGCTGGAAGCTGGCCATGGATGAGGAAATGGCGACCCTCACGGAGCTGGGTACATGGACTCTTGTTCCTCCTCCCTTCGGTACTGATATTGTTGGCTGCCGCTGGGTCTTTGTGGTCAAATTTGGCCCAGACGACACTGTGGATCGGTATAAGGCTCGCCTTGTTGCTAAGGGCTTTACTTAGACCTATGAGGTTGATTACTTCGACACCTTCTCCCCCGTGGCTCGTCTCAACACTATCCGGGTCCTTCTCTCTGTGGCGGTCAATAGGGATTGGCCGATTACTCAGCTGGATGTCAAGAATACCTTCCTTTGTGGTGATCTTCACGAGGCCGTTTATATGGAGCAACCTCCTGGGTATGTTGCTCAGGGGGAGACACGAGTATGCCGGCTGCAGAAGGCAATTTATGGCCTCAAGCAGAGCCCTCGAGCTTGGTTTGACAAGTTCAGCGGCATCGTGGCGGCCGTTGGTTTTGCGCGAAGCTCTGCTGATCACTCTCTATTTATTCGCAAAACTCCTTCGGGGCTGGTTGTTCTTACTGTGTACGTCGATGATATTCTTCTCACTGGCAATGATCAGGAAGGGGTAGCCATGACAAAGCGACATCTTCGCCAATATCTGATCACGAAAGATATGGGCTCTCCAAAGTACTTTTTGGGGATCGAAATCTCTCGGAAGCCCGACTCCTTAGTTCTCTCTCAGCGTAAGTATGCCCTTGATCTTTTAAAAGAGGTAGGATTGACTGGAGCAAAACCTGCTCGATGCCCCATGACAACTGGAGAAGACAAAACCTGGACAGATGATTCGCCTCCTCTTTCAGATAGTTCGCGGTACAGGCGTCTGGTTGGTAAGCTCATATATCTCATAGTGACCAGGCCCGACATTTCATATGTTGTGGGCAAGGTGAGTCAATTCATGCAAGCTCCTAGGGAGTGCCATCTACAGTCCGTCTTGCGGATCTTAGAGTATGTCAAAGCAGCGCCTGGGAAAGGATTACTTTTTCAGAAGAATGGTCATCTGAGGATTGAAGCATACTCAGATGCAAGTTATGCTGATGATAAAGGGGATCGCAAGTCAACCTCAGGTTTTTGCTCCTTTGTTGGGGGAAATCTGGTGAGCTGGAAAAGCAAGAAGCAGTCTGTTGTCTCCAGGTCCAGTGCAGAAGCTGAGTATCGCAGTATGGCGTCGACCACTTGTGAGTTAAAATGGCTGCGGGCTCTCATGCTAGATTTAGGAGAGGTCTACAACCATCATCTACCTATGTTCTGTGATAACAAGGCCGCCATATACATCTCCAAAAATCCGGTCTTTCATGAAAGAACAAAGCATATTGAGGTCGACTGTCATTTCATTCGTGAAGAGATCTTAAAGGAACAAATTTGCACTCACGTTGTTAATTCTGATAAAGAGTTGGCTGACATCTTCACCAAGCCAGTTTCTGCCTCGTTTCTTCATGTTTGTGACAAGCTGGGCATGATCGATATATATGCTCCAGCTTGAGGGGGAGTGTTGAAGTTGGTGACCGGGCGGTCTGGCAGTCTGTCTTGGCGGGTTGAAGACCGCGCGGTCTGGCGGTTTGTATCAGCCGGCTTGGAGACCGGGCGGTCTAGCGGTCTACCCTGGCAATCTCTCTTTCTCTCTGGTGGTAGCCGTGCGGTTAGCCCTTCTTTCTAACCGCGCGGCTTGTGCGGTTTGTTTTGTATAGTCCGCTTAGTCCTATAAATTTTTAGTCTCACATCTCTTATTTGTATTCTCTCATCTCTCCTCCATTCTATATAAGGGAGGGCATACCTTTGTAATATATACTTTTTTCGGATAATAAAGTTTCAGTTAAAACCATTTCGGTTTGTTTTCTGTTCAGTTCTTAGATCATTGTGGACTCACCTGACATCATCTGGGATGCAACCCAAGCACCCAACTAACCTCCATCCATAGGCGAGTTGTTGGTTGACACAACCTCCCTTTGATGAGAGAAACTCGATAGTAAAGTTTGTAACATGAGAACTTCCCAGGAGGTCACTCATCTCAGTTCTACTCCAGCCCGAGTACGTTTAACTATGATTTTTTTGAACTCCACATAACCAATATAGTTGCAAAACTTGTCACATCCTGGCCCGATAGGCTCAAATTAAGGAGGCAGGAATAGTAAATGGAGTTGAGGATCTCTTTACAGTTACATATTCCATAGTAAGAAATGACAAAATTAACAAAACTAGTATTTTTTATTCATAATCAAAAAAGATTACATGGATACATCGTCGATACCATAACTTCTTTATATATAGGCAGACTGTTGATGGTCGTAGCCTCTCTTTGATGAGATAAACTCGATAGTTAAGTGGACAACATAGGAATTTCTCAGGAGGTCACCCATCCCAGTGCTACTTCAGCCTGAACACGGTTAACTATGGACTGTGCGACTTAATTAGTGATGAAGAGTGAAGAAATTCCATAGTTAAGCATGTTCGGACTAGAGTAGTACTGAGATGATTGACCTCTTGGGATGTCCCCGTCTTGCTCACTTAACTATTGAGTTTTCCTCATCAAAGGGAGATTGTGGCCACCAACAACTCATCTATAGATGGAGAGGGGTTGAGTGCTTAGGTTATAACCCGGATGATACTAGGTGAGACCACAGTGATCTAGTATGATCTAAAGGGGGCCGACCTTGGGTCGTCACATCAAGAAAACAATATTGTTGAAGTCAAGAAAATCTCGACTCCAAAATATACGGATCTGAGTGCAGTCTGAGACTACTTGACCCAATTACTCGGTCGGCCGACTCTAAAGATAAAATAGGGTAGAAAAAATGACTAGAGGACCCCAGACACTGCAACATGGAAGAGTACAACAAAGATCAAGAGTTTAGGGTAAAATATCTACTGTAGGCAAACCTTAGATGGGACTTGTTAACCATGTACTCATACTTCAAGTATATTAACTTGAGTTAGTAATGAATTGAAGCCGCAACTAAAATAATAATATCACGTGATTGAAAATTGATTCAGGAGTTACCACAACCATAGAAAGAAGATTGTAGTCGCACATGTTGCTAAGGGTCATCCTCAAGCCATCCTTGATGCATAACATCCCCCCTCTAACCCTCTATACAATCTGATTTCGCATAGGGACGACCCAATTCGTTCCTAGTAATAGAGGATACGTAGGTAATAGTAGGATATTAGCGGTGAAAAAGAACCCATGTCAGAGGATCGAAACCATCAACCTTAACTTCAGTTTCGACTCCAAACTCTTTTGATCAAGCCTTTCTGGATCATTTCTTATCCAAACATGAAAAATAATAGATGATATGAAATTGTAGGATAATAAGGATGAAAGGAATACAAAAAAATGTAGAAGGAGAGCAATGATGGGGGCGATTTTGTTATGCGAAAAAGAAGAAGAAGAAGGTAACCTCAAAAACTTTTCCCCTCATACTTGTTTGGTGAATGTAATTGAAACCAATTCCAAGTGCGCTTACTCATAATTACATACTCGAGTCACAACATAGTTCAATGCATCTTATTCAGTCAACTTTCTCAATTCTCATTAGAACTAAATGAAACAAAATGCATAAAGTTCTTATCGATTGTACGAGTCTAACATAATTGTCCGAGGTCCATTTGACATCTATCTGTTTAAAAAGTCACGTCGGGGTCATCATAGTTCAAACCAAATATAAATGCATAAAGTTCTTATCGATCTCATGAGTGCATTGTCACGGATTAAGATCAATTTTGGGTTGATTTACTCATAAGTTTTTATCAAGTCATCGTAGTTCAAACCAAATATAAATATAATATTAAGTTAGGTCACAAGGCTATCATGACCCGATTATGCTCTTCCAGTGACTCAAATGAATCAGCTAGACCCCTTGGGTGGTCTAATTGACCAATCTCAAGTTGGCATGTTACATATGAAGTGTGTCAGTTTAGAGAAATGATCTACTATTGCAAAAATACAGTGTATTTTCCTTTTAGTGCGAGAAAGTCATACGATGAAATCTAACGAAATGTCATCTCGGGGCCCTTAGGTGTCGATAAGGGGTGGACAAGCTTGTATTTTGTGTATATATATGCCCCATATACAAGTAACAAGTGATGCGCTGTCTAATGAGATCTACAACATCTTGTTTTATCTTAGGTCAATATTATCTAGCGTGAGATATATATTAGCTTGGACATGCACACATGTCCTCATGATGAGTGTAGTTCCCTAAATAATGTCTTCCTAAGTGGTCCTTCACATATACGTACAAGTTGAGTCGAGATGAATTGACGTAACATCCCGACCCAAACTTCTAGACCCCCTTTCAGTGTTAATTGACCCACTTGGGTCTACTGTGATCAATTAACACACAAAGAGTACATATGTGCCTTAATGAGTGTTTTGACCCATTAGGATACACGCCTCATCAATGGACGTGCATGGGTTTCACATCACACACATGAATCTTATCACCACCACTCAACCCATAACTCACCCTTGTGAGCCTAACACTGATCACTAAGACACTGCTTTGATCAATTCACCAGTCGAGGGTACCCATGAGGCACTAATGCAACCAAGGGGTCCCATTATGATCTATGGGAGTAGTAGTGACCTCTGTATAGTTTAATTATATTTAAAAGCAATAATGAATTATTGCATAATTTAATAATTTCTTTATGTCTAGGTTTAGGAAGAATAGTTTGACTATAAAGAAAGGTAGGGTTTTTTCTGCTATACAAATTCAATCAAACATATATTAATGCAAAATTATATATAATTTCTATTTTTTAAAAATTAATTGATTATCTTCATCAATTAAAAAAAATAGTAGGAGACCTCCAATAATTATCAAAATTCATGGGTGACCCTAATTGGTCTTTGATAAGGATTGTGAAAAAGCTTAATAAATATAATAAAGACAACCTAAGCTCTAATCCGACCACACATGACCACCCGAGCTTAACCAGATATAACCCCCTCAAATTTCATGTAAATTGGTGTATATTCTCATATTTGCCGAGTAGACTCATTAGACCAGCTAGTAGGAGGAGTAACTAACATGGAGGGGGCGAGAACAATCTTGGCCACCAGGGTAATCGCCGACTACGGATGAGTACACCTTAGTCGGCATGTGCTCGCACCCCAGCCTCTGGTGGGGCGTGAGTCCTATATCGGGTATTCGCCACCCTTGGGCGAGTGCGTCTCAAGCTGCGTGTACCCGCCTCTATGGATTAATTGTATTTCTCAAAGGATTCCATGTTGGCTTGTTTTTAGTAACACCAAAAGGCGGTATTTTGTTATCAATTGACCATTTTGGGCTGCAAATAATAACATCAAATGGCGGGATTGCGCTATCTGCAGACTAACTTAACAAAACTATAAATAGACATCAATGACATCTTTGGAGGGAGACTTGTTTTTGGCTGGAGATCCTTTCTTTGTTGAGCTTTCTAGTGCTCTCTAGGGTGCTAGGACCAGTCTTAGTTTGGCAGGGGAAGCTATCTTTAATCTTCCTGATTTATGGCAATACCTCCCCGCTGTAGCTCACAGGTTCCGTTCTGAGTTATCCACCTCTGTGAGTTAGGTTTTTTGCTCTGAGTGCTCAACACTGTGTTCGCACTCAAAAGAAGTAAGTGCAAGCGATATGTTGTCGGTCCGAACTCTGCTTGCCTAGGTTTCCGGGTTCATCATTTTGGTACAGTGAGCGTAGACCGTAGCTTGTTTGGAAAATTTTGATTGAGTTCCATGGACAAAAAACGATGGTCAAGGAGCCAACCAAGGGAGCTCGCCTCCTTCGAGCGAGTACGTCAGGAATAACGATTTTGACAAATTCAGGAAGTCTATCTTCACGATCTTGCACGTCACCCTCACGACGTCGGGCGAGTGCTCGGACCCTGCAGTTCCGATACTTGCCTTGCAAGCCTTGGGTGACGAGGCGCCGACCATGCACGACCATGAAAAGAAGTGTTGGTGGGGGAGGATGAGCGAGCCCTCTACGGGCAAGTCCTGCTCCCCAACACGTCAGGTACTTGCTACTCCGGGGAGGAGACTGGGCGAGCACCTTCAGCTTGCCACGTAGGGTCTGGGAGACAATTCTGCAAACAGACTCCTTCGGCCCCGGTTCCAGAGGGGTTCAGGGAGTCTGCCATGTCCTACTACATTGGCAAGGATGACCTCCTCCAACATCTCCAATGGTTCGAAAATGTTGTCTCCATCAGGCAGATGACAGACACCTTTAAGTGTAAATTGTTCGTCATCTCGTTTAAAGGAAAAACGGGCAATTGGTTCCGGAGTACGATTGGGAGACCAAACAAACTCGGAATTGCGCGAGAATAAGTCAGCTAGAATTGTATCAGCGAGTCGGTTGAGGTCACGACAAAAATCTATGGTTCAAACTATTTCTGGGGAACCCCATCAATTATATTGCACCATCAAGCTTATTGAATCTTCTTTTTCCCATAGGGTGCATGCAAAATCTGTGTACCTTTACGAGCCTGTTTGGTACCCTTTTTTTGTTCCAGCGAGTTTGAACAAAATGTTACTGTCATAAAATATTCATTTGATATGCCAACTGTCATAAGCCCTACCAAGAAAAAAATTAATCTTGAATATAAAAGTAAATGGAGTTCTTTAAGGATTCGTTCGTTAGGTCGAAATTGGAGAATTGGAATTAGAATTCAATTTTTATTTCTAATTCTAGCGTTCGACGATCATAAAAATACCTCGGAATTGAAATCCATTTCAATTCTCATAAGGATGAGTTATAAAGGAAACATGCCTCCCTCAATTCCGATTCGTGAGATCTTCATTCGCAATTCTCACCCCTACAAGTGCACCCCTGACTCTCTCAAAAAGGCTTCAACGCCAACTCTGTTGTTCCCAGGGGCGCATTTTTTGCCGAAAAGCGAATTTTTTGATGGGGCACACATTATTCCGCCTGGGCGTGTATTTTTCAGCACAGACATGAATATTTGCCCGGACACTCATTTTTCGGTCGGACGTGCAATTTTTTAATCGGGCGCATATATCGACTGAACGCACATTTTTTCGATCGGACGCACATTTTTCGGCCGGAAGCCCATTTTTCGCTCGATTGCACATTTTTCGCCCTAACACGCATTTTTCGTCGGGGCACACATATTTAACTGGGGCGCGCATTTTCCGCCAGGGAGCGCATTTTTTTTTTGCCATATCGCGCATTTTTCATCCAGGCACGCATTTTTCGTCCGGGCGCGCATTTTTCGGTTGGGCCGCATTTTCTGCCCGGGCGTGCACTGTCCACCCGGGCGTGCACTGTCCACCCGGGCGCGGATGTTTCGCTAGAGGGCGCATTTTTTTTCCGCACGCGCATTTTTCGCTCGCACCCGCATTTTTCGACCGGACGCGCATTTTTCGCTCGGACGCGCATTTTTTGCTCGGGCACGCATTTTTTGCCCGGAAGCCCAGACGTGTATTTTTCCACCCGGACGCAAATTTTTCGGTCGGAAGCGCATTTTTCTGTCGAGCGCGCATTTTTCGGTCGGCCACGCTTTTTCGGCCGGGCGCACATTTTTCGTCGGGCAATCATTTTTCGATCAGGCTCGTATTTTTCTCATCTCCCACCTCCTGTTGGTGGATCCACACATCTGATCCCTTTCAAATTTCTTCCTCCCGCCTTACTCATTAAACATTTTTTCCTTGCAATTTTATTTTAGTTGTATTTTATTTATGCTCACTCATTTTACTTTGTATTTTTGAGTCGGCTTAATGATCCCATCAATTAATACGGGCTTAAATAAATTGTATCTCTGACTGATACCCAGTAACTAGGTTAAAATAGAACGTTGATATTAGCACCCTATTTTTGATTATTTACGTTCAAAATTTAAGTTTTTTTTTTTACTTTTAGAAATTCTATTAACAAGCATTATATAATTTTTTTTCCTTATTTGCCCACGCCCCTCTTGTGTTTCTGATTCCACTGACGATACTTCCTCCTCTCATTTCGTCCGGCCTAAATGGCTCCAAATCCAGCAAGTACTCCATTTTCTGAATGGCGTTCTGTAGCCCGGCGCATTCTTCTCCACTATCTGACGACTATTTTTTCCACATTCGGCGATTTTTCTTCCTCTTGACAGCGGTGCTCCTTTATTCCCCGATTTTCAAGCACTCATTTCTCCTCCATGCGGTGGTGCTCTGCTTCTCCTTATTTTTTTCAAATTTTGAGTGCGGATAGCTTTCGTGCTTGCGGATAGCCAATTATTTAAAAAATAATGCTTGCGGATATGGTGTTTATATTAGCACTGTATTTTTGGCTATTCGCGGACAAAAGTTGAGATTTTTTTACTTTTAGAATTTCTATTAGCAAACATTGTACATTTTTTTCCTTATTTGCACTCGCCCCTCTTGTGTTTCTGCGTTTCCTCCAAACCGTGATTCCACTGGCGACACTTCCTCCTCTCATTTAGTCCGGCCTAAATGGCTCCAAATCCGTCAAGTACTCCTCCTCCATTCCCTGAGCGGCGTTCTTTATCCCGACGCGTTCTTCTCCATTATCTGGCGACTATCTTTTTCACATCTGGCGATCTCTCTTCCTCTTTCCAGCGGTGCTCCTCTATTCCGCGATTTTCAAACACCCATTCATCCTCCAGGCGGTGGTGCTCTGCTTCTCCCTTTTTTCAAATTTTGAGTGCGGATAGCTTTCGTGCTTGCGAATACCCAATTTTTTTTTAAAAAAAATACTTACGGATAGTCAAATGTGCTAATAGTCAAAATTACAATGCTAATATCATCGCCCCTAAAATATTCACGAAAAAAATTCCAAGTGCTATATAATAAATTATTATCCTTCAATATAATTAATTTTTAGTAATTAATTTAATGCAGACTTATTTTGGGAATTAGGCATCAATGAGAGTATTTCAAGGACCCAAATTGACTCTCCATTTCCAAAACATATTAAGCATTTTTGACTCCTTTCCAAAGCTGATTAAAAAATAAAAACCCTTTGACTCCATTTTCTGCCTATTTAAGGCTGCAGGAGCTCACTGAATTTGGCAGCAGTAACCTTTCCTCTCCTTCTCACTCTCTCTCTCTCTCTCTGATTCAACAAGCCCTTTCTGCGCCCCGGATCGACGTCTGCGCATTCACGGAAGCTCGAACTTTGACTCCTGATTCGACTTCTTCCCGAACCGCCGGTCGATCACAATAGTGTTCGCGGGGATTTAATTGGTGACTGGTTTGTGTCTTGCTTAAATATATACATATATCTTAGAATTAAAGTAGGACATGTTTATATATTCGTCGGTTTTGATTTAGGGTTTAGTTTAATTGGTGGTGATGAGAAGTGAAAAAACTATATAGTTAAATATGCTTGAACTAGAATAATAGCAGGATGAGTGATCTCGTGAAAAATACCAGTTTTAGCCAAACTGGTTGCCAATGCACTACTCACACAGTTACTATATGCCTACCATTTATTTTTAAAAAATAATAATTAAAAGATAAAATAATAAATAAAAAAGATAAAATAATATAAAGTTGATAAATAGCATGGTTTTCTTAAACCAATGGTTTAAAGTTTGATAGGTCCAACCTGTTCAACCGAACCATAAATTAGGACGACTTTTGACTTGGCCCGAAATTGAATTTTCCGACTTGAGCTCGATTCAAAATTGAGTCGAGTTGGCTCGCTGGATTCAAAATGACTCGATTATGAGTCGGTTAGATATTGATCAATTTTTTTCTTTATTTCTATTTGACTCAAATATAAATTAGGCAACCTTTACATTTAGAAAATGGATCACTTAAGCTTACGTTCTTTTTATTTACGTTTAAAATTTATTGTTTTTATTTTTAAAATAAAAATATATTAATAAATATATAATTTTAAAAATTAATTTGAACTGATTCGAATTATATTTTGAGTGATTCATGTCTGTCTCGAAATCGACTCAAAATCATATTCAGTCAAATTGAATAAACTCAATTTGAGTAGAATCAATTTTAACCGATTTCGATTCGACTCAATATTCGAGCGATTTTTGAGTTCCAAATAATATGCTCACCCTACCATAAATACAAGGAAACAATAAAAAATATTTAAAATAATATTAATCTAATGATAAAATATAATTTAATACAATATTATATTTATCATTGTGTATCTACAAAACATATAGTTTAGCATTATTCTGTAACTTTAGATGATTTAATTTATATTCATATATTTATTTTATCTAAATTAAATATCCATATTATATTATCTGGAAAAAAATATCTTTTAATTAGACATTCGTTTTTCTCGATTTTGTTCTTTTTTAGTCAAAATTATTTAATTTTAAAATTTGTGTTTTTCTTTTATTTTTTAAAAAATATGCTTTTATAGACTTATATTGACAAATCCCTCTTAACTATAATAAAAAATGTGTTCACTCTGTCCCTCACAAACCCCCGTGAACACTGTTAAAATGAGCGACAGACATAGTATAAAGATGAGGGGTTTGCGAGCGGTCGGAGCGCAATTACACCGGGACAATGTTCTGACCGGATCGGAATAATATCGTGCAGAGATACTGTCGCTGTTGGCCGTAGGGGCGAAGCCCCGTGCCTTGTCACTCGTAATACTATACATAAAATAATTATCTTTATTTATTTTTGTAATTCATATTTTAGTTTAATATATACTAAATTATTGCCATCAAAAATTTTTGGCCGGTTCACGGGTTTATTGTTAGTCTAGCCTACCCGGTTCTTTAACGGTTTTTAGTTGGGCTGGTTCTTAGGTTTTACTAGGCCGAATCCCCGATTGAATAAATCCGCAATTTTTATAAAAGTTTATAAAAAAAACAAATTTATAGTAAAAATAATAATAATAATAATAAATAATTCAAAAAATAAAAATTTATAAAAAGATTAAATTTAAATTAAAAGATATAAATGGTGTTAGTTTTTTGCCCACGTCATTTTGATGATTTCGGCTTGTTTGGGTGATTTATTTTCACTGATCAAACGGTTACGTCCACATTAATCAGATCTTAATTATGATCTGATTCATACGAATAAAATAATTCCCCTCTCAGCACTTAGAACAAATAAACACTACTACGTTACTATACTCATTAGATAATTATTTTTCCTTTCCATATTTGGCGTTGTTATTAATTAACTTAATTTGGTATAATTCAAAGCGGATTAATTTTCCTTTCCTTAATTAGTGCTGTTCTTTACTAACGTGGATGACTCCGATTTGCCGCATGAGTTTTTTCCAAAAAGTAATCATTTGGAGATTGAATTGGGATAAGAATATTCTCATGAAAATATTTATATAATTCCACACGAGCGACAGATACGGGCTCCGTCGTGACAGTACCTCAATTATGATAGTGCACGGGGGACCTGTGCCCCGCGCGACATTATCCCGGCACGGCACGACGGTGCTCCTCCGCTCGCAATCTCCTGAGTGTTATACTTCACCTGTCACTCATTTTTGCGATGTGCATGGAGGT
Organism: Platanthera guangdongensis; assembly: GCA_039583875.1. Taxonomy (NCBI): domain Eukaryota; kingdom Viridiplantae; phylum Streptophyta; class Magnoliopsida; order Asparagales; family Orchidaceae; genus Platanthera; species Platanthera guangdongensis. The sequence continues at coordinate 176,927,868 of CM077147.1, forward strand.
TCGCAAGCGGCGGGATAATACATTTTTCACCGTAGGTTGAGTAGTTTGATCACATTTTTAAAAATAAAAGTAAAAACACGCAGATTTTAAATTTGAAAATTTTTAAAATAATAAGGGGTAACCAAAGGATATTTTTTCCTTTTAATATTGTATAGAAGTATAGATATACCCTAGAGCAAGAAAAAATATGCATTGTTAGTAATATCGTAGCTTTGGCTATTAGCGTTTTCGACAATTCTGAAGCATGATTTATTAAAATTAGATATCTGCAAGTACAAAGGCTATTAGCGGATCCATGAGAGATAAAGTACACACACTGCACTTTATCATAAAGTGCGGACATCCAACGGTCCGCATTACATGTCAGTACATATCTCAAAGTGAGCTGAGATGTGCTTGTTCTGAGATGTTTGCGGACATCCACGCGAACCGTATGATGCATGCACTTTACCGTAAAGTGCACTGTACTCCCCCCCGAGTCCGCTATTAGCACTCCAAATTTGAAAGAAAAAAAAACTATCTTTTGGAAAGATCTCATTGACCTTACTATCCGGCGAGCTATTCAATAGAATCTGGATTGAGGACAATGTGATCGTCATTGGAGATCCTACTTCACGACAAACCTCTCCCGCAATCCAGCACAAACATTTCCTCCTCCTACGACCACAAAACCACGAGAGTGACGAGTTGGAGTCGCGTGCGTGAGCACGTTAAATGAGTGTGTGCGCGCGCGCGTAACATTTAAAAAGGGTGTTGTTATGTGCAAATCAAGTTCGGCTACGTGCAAATCACGTTAAGTGCAAACCAAACTAAAAACCATAAATACTTGTGAACCCGTAAAAACCGGTCTGCACCTAGCTGTTCTGGCAGTTTTTTTGAAAGAACGGTTTGCACGTAGCCAAAACCGATTTGCACATAAAATTACTCGAAAAAAGCCCTAAAATGCTTTAAAAATGAATGCTAATAGCAAAAACTTCAATGCTAATATCAACCCTCTTTCAAATCCTACAAATAAAAACGGCAGCAATGTAGGAAACATATTTCATTCCATAATAATTTATGCATCATTTTGAATTCCATAAATTTAAGAAGCCTCAAATGGCGGCCATAAAGTTAATGCTCTCATTCTCTTCGTCTCCTTCATGTATAATTACAGCCGTTCTCAGCTTCTTCCCAAACCTTCATACAGGAATTAATGGCACGGCCGGCGGCAAACTCTGTTCTTCTCAGCCTCATCCTTGCAGAGCTCCTCTGCTTCTCCAGTGTAACAATGGCAGCCTACAATGTGGTTAGCTTCGGCGCGAAGCCGGACGGGCGAACTGACTCGGCCCCGGCGTTCACGGCTGCTTGGAGAAATGCCTGCAGCTCTGGTGAGCCGGCGACGATGGTGGTGCCGGAGGGGAAGTTCTTGGTGAGCCGGGCTCTGTTTCAGGGTCCATGTAAGAACAATAAAATTCGGATTTTTATTCAGGGCAGCTTGGTGGGTTACTCCGGCTACTCCGGCGCGCCGGAATGGATCACCTTCAAGTATGTGACCGGCGTCTCCGTCTACGGCGGGACCTTCGATGCTCGCGGGCAGTCTCTCTGGGCCTGCAAGGCCGCCCGCCGCCATTGCCCCAATGGTTCCAGGGTACCCTCCAATATTGCTCTGTTTTCGTTATTCATCCTTGATAAATTTTACTGTGTTTTTTTTAACACTGCACTTCTCATTTTTCGTTTATTTAGCATTTTGGGCACCGAGATTTTAAATATGACAATTTATGCTCTGTTTTAGAGGACTTTTTTTACCGGTCAAACGGTTATGATAGCATGAATCAGATCTTAATTAAGGTCTGTTTCATGCGGTTATAACTGTTTGACCGGTGAAAATAAGTCCACGGAGGGGAGACAAAAATTCTTTAAATAAAATGAATTTTGGCACTCTGCACCCCCGAAACATGGGATTTTGATATTTTACATCCTGAACTTTTAAACTATCACATTCAACCCCCTCCTCCCAATTACCGATTTTTACACCACATACCGAAATTTCAAGAGTATTTAGGTCCGGTCAACACAAAAAATGCTCATTTTAACACATTGCATCACAAATTATCGGTGTTGCCCAGACCTAAATACTATTGAGCTTTTTTGGTGCTTTCCGAACCGAAATATGTTTGAAATTTCGACATGAGTGTGCAAAGTATCAGAAATCAGTAATTGGGAGGGTGAAAATGCCAATTTTAAAGATTCTAGGTCAAAAGTGCCTACAAACCTAAATAAAATGGACTATACCAGAAGGATTTGGGGGCGCCGAGAAGGAATCAGGCGTAATATGCATATTGGTACGGCAGGCAGACAAAAATATCTCTCATTACAATGTCTTAGGATGGAAAATGTCAAAATAAATACAAATATGGAGTGTGTAAAATGCTAAATAAGAGCAATTGGGAGGTGCAATGTGCAAAAAAAACCATTTTTTTGACAATTAATGATTAATGGCTCACGCAGGCTTTGACGATCAGTCAATCCAAGGATGTGTTGTTAAGCGGGGTGAAGGTGATGAACAGTGAGAACTTCCAAGTTGGGATCCTATTCAGCCGGGCAGTGACGGTGGTGGGAGCCACCATCACGGCGCCGTGGGACAGCCCCAACACCGACGGCATTCACCTCCACATGTCCACCGGCGTGACCGTCACCGGCTCCACCATCAGCACCGGCGACGACTGCATCTCCATCGGCGAGGGTGTTACCAACACTTGGATTGAGAACATTCACTGCGGGCCGGGCCACGGCATCTCCATCGGCAGCCTCGGCGGATCGCCGGGAAACAATGCCGGCGTGCAGAACGTAACCGTTGGCTCAGTGGTGTTCGCGGGCACTCAGAATGGGTTTAGAATCAAGACATGGGCAACCCCTTACAAAGGCTTTGTGAAAGGAGTCACTTTTCAGCATGCTGCCATGATCAATGTGAAGAACCCAATTATTATTGATCAGAATTACTGCCCTTACCACAAGAATTGCCCTAACCAAGTATGTATATTTATATTCAAGAGCAATAACTATACGCAGCTCCATTTCGGCTATGTGCAGATCACGCAATTTCATAATGATGTTATGCAGGCCAGGCTTTTGCGGGTTCATCATTATCCTTGTACTGCATATAGCTGAAAATGATCTGCATATAACATGTCCTAAAAAAACATTTTTGATTGAGTTTAATGATGAAACTAAGGATTAATGGACGAATATACCTTATAAATATTAGATTTTGACAGAATGCTTTACTAAAAAAATAGTTTTTTTTGCAATGTGCATCCTAAAAGGCTGTTACAGGCTTACGACTTCTTCACTTCTATTTCATTAGAGTATGGTGCATATTGCCAAAAAATTGGTTTTGAGGGATGTATTGTGCTTTATTTAAATTTTTAGAGTGCATTCTGTCAAAAGCTGATATTTCTGAAGTGCATTTTGCAAAAAAGACAGAAATTAATTAAAGTTGATTAATTTTCTTCTTTGGTGCAGAGTTCGGGGATAAAGATCACCGACGTGGTGTTCAACGACGTGCATGGGACGTCGGCGAAGACGGTGGCCATCAATCTGGAGTGCAGCCCGACGAATCCGTGCAGAGGAATAGAGTTGCGTGACATAAAGTTGAGTTATCAAGGGGGAAAGCAGCAGACGGCGCAGTCTCTCTGCGACAATGTGCAGGGGATCAGCGCCGGCGTCATAACGCCGCCGAGCTGTCTCTGAGTTTAATTCCCTCACTCGAGCTACAAATATGTTGTTGTGTGGCTTAGTTGATTTAGCTTGCTAGGTTTGAGGAGAACATTGCTCTATTTTTTTTAATAATGGCCGTCCACCCGGCCGGCCGACTGAACTCTGGCTAACACTCGAACGAGTTAGTTGGAGCCGGCGAGGAGGGAGATGAGCCGCTCTTTGCAACTAATGTATCTTATTTCATATTTTAATTAATCATAAACATATGCATGTTTTATCAAAAAAAGAATTTTAGTCCATTTTTATGTTCAAAAATATTTTTTTTTATATTTATTATCATGTTTGATATACATTCTATGAGGATAATGTTTTTATTCAAACTCATTCAACCAAAAAATGTCGCGTTAACATGTGAGAGATTTTTAGATGCGCGTGTGCACATGCGTCTATGTGTGAATAAAAAACTGATTGTCGATTTTGGGATCTGACCGCTGGCAAAACGGAGAAAAAAGGAGTAAAATAGACGAAAGTTGTCTTGATGGAACGACGGATAGGCTGAATCGTATGGTGAGCGAGCAACCCACGCACCTCTTTCATGTGCGTCGAGTGCGCCATTTTTTCGCTAAAGAGAGCCATAGTAAGTATAAAGACTTTCCTTAATATAACACTTAAATAATTAGAGATTAATTTTTTAAAATTACAATCATTTTAGAGGTAAAAATTACCAAATTTGTGTAGGTATGACTTAAGTATGTATAGGCAGGTGCGGGTCCACCTTGTGGCGATCGTATGCGGCCGTGCACACTTATTTTTTATAAAAAATTTGATGGTATTAGCCACAGCTTAAAACCTGGCTAATAGTTCTTCATCATAGTTGTATTAAGCCAAGGATTAAAACTATTGCGGATCACCCGACTTTTTCCTCGGTCCAAAGAATTGACCGCCTTAACTTGGAGTCGAGCCGAGCGCGCAATCAGTTAAAGAAAACTGCATCAATAGACAAGTGAAAGTCGTAAAAATTGTGAAACGCGGAAAACAGAAACTCAGGTCGCAGGAACACTCAATCAAACCAAGCCAAGTAAATCAGATGCAAATAGAAGAGCAAGAAAATCTTGTACTATCAATCTTTTTACAGTCCGAGGAATATATGACGAGGCATGATTCGTCAATATATCCGATGGAAGAAAAAAAAACAAGACAAAAGCTAGCAGCGCAGTTAGAAATCGTAATCGCCGACTCTGCTGAACTTCACTAAGGAGTCCGTTGAAGCCGCTAAGTCGCCAGACCGCAACCTAACCCTCCCAGACACCATTTATTCCAAATCTGAAGAACTCTGTCCGCTATTTGCAAGCAGTCTTACCGTGAGGTCGTCCTAGCCGCCAGATAAACTGCGAACAACTGCTGCCGAACTGAATAGATTGCTAGAAGAGGACAACCTTATTGAACTGGGAAAGGTTGCTGAAGAGAAGACTGCCTAGTCGCAAGCCGCGACCTGCTGCTAACCGCCAATTATATCTGCAGAGTCCGCACTGATCCCTGACCTAAGTCAGAACCAAGTCCCTGACTTCTCAGTGCTATCCACACAATCTGTAATAACAAACACTGGTTAACTTCTCAAACCGCGTGGATATAAAAACTTGTCCGCAGCAACCAACCAAGCTCACTTACTGTTCATTCAGTTCTTAATTATGATGTGATAGAAGATCCTATTTATAGGCGCGGAGATGAGTGTGGTCATCTCCCAAATCGATATGAACATCACCCATCTCGCAGCCAGCACAACTGATATCCGCACAGGCCGGACACAAAGCCAGTCCACCTTGTCGCCCCAACAAGGCCGAATAAACCAATCCGCCAAGGGCTAGAACTTGGATCAGTCCGCTATACCCAATGGCACTGCGGATATCGCCACCAGTCTGCAACATCCTGCAGACACTACTCAGTCCACACACCATAGCCCGAGACTAAGGCACGATCCTGCTAAGTCGAAATGTCGGATAGACAGGCAGTACACACACTCCGAGTCCGCAGCTAGAGCACAACCCAGGCTCATTCAAGCTGCCGAACTTGTCAGATAGAAAAGAATCCCGCACTACCTGTTGAACTCTGCGGACTGAGCGCAACCATACTTGGTACAAATAAAAACCAAGTCCACACCACCAATAGTCAAAAGCACGGACTCCAAACCGGCAAACTCAAACACCAGTCTGCACAATCCAGCGGACTCCAAAACAAGTGCGCACAATCTGGCAAACTCCGCGATCATCACCAAACCGCACCACCAGAATAAGACCAACGCACAAACCATGCAGATCTTGCGAGTCTGTAACAACCCGTACATGGCAAACTCCAAAAGAGTCAGAAGCTCCAGCGGATAAACATCATATCCGCCTGATAACAACTTGGGAACAAGCTGACGTTGAACCTTGTCGAGCTGGCTAGTCACCACTCCTATCCGCCCAGTTCGCGGACAGTCCGCCCAGGCCGCGCGAACAGTATGCCCAGGCCGCCACCACCTAGCCGCGCAGTCTGCCCGATTAGACTGCCACCATTTAGCCACGCGGTCTGCCCGTTCTGATCGCCACTTTCACTTCAAAAATTTAACAAAAGTCTTTTCTATGAGTAGTTAAGCACCTAGAGTGGGGGGAGTAGGTTTGAGTGAAATGACTCCAGAGATAAACCCCTGAGTGCTCTTCCTTGACTATGCTGTAAACAATCCTTCTTCCTCACAACAACAAGAAAATATCTCTTCAGAGTTGAATCAGCTTGTGCTATATAGAACTTCTACAGAGCTCTGCTTCTTCTTCAAGCTTGAGAAAGTTCGTTTTTCTGTGTTGCAGGCTTGAAGATGAATACAAACTTGAGATCTGCTAGCAGACATTTGCAAAACTTAGGGTTTGGAGAAAATGACAATAGTTCTTTGTAAAAGTCAATGTAAAAGAATCACGGTCTTTCCTTTTATATCTCGACAACTGTAACGACTATCTCCTTCTCTGGAAAGCGCCATGGCCGGTTTTAATGGCGAATTCATTCCAGGTCATCGCTGCCTAAACAATACGGCGACCTTTGTATTGTAGCTCGAGATTTGCGTCGATTTGAATTTAAGGATGACATCATCAGATTTGACACGACGCCAAAAGGACTTAGAACAATTTCTGATTCTGTACAGGCAGTGAGTGATGCCTTGTGTCTCAACGTATCTGAGCTTTGACGGTTAACTCCAGAAGCGTTGAGTGACTAACCTTCACTCGACGCATTTATACTTAGCCAAAATTTATATCTGATGCAGAGACGTTGAGTGAAGGCACTTCACTCGACGCATTAGTACTTAGCCAAAATTCTGTCTGATGCAGTGACATTGAGTGAAGGCTTTTCACTCGATGTATTAGTACTTAGCCAAAATTTTGTCCTGTCTCTGATGCGTGAACCTTCCTTGTCCTTTAACACTAATACTGAGAAGGCGTTGATGTAGGTCCTTCACTCAACACATTTATACTTAGACAAATTTTCCTTGAGCAGACATCAAGTATATGTCTTTCACTCGACGCATTTGTACTTAGAAAAATTTCAGACTTTTTCCACTGAGGCTTTGAGTGATAGTCCAACTGTCAACGCTTTCTGAACTCAGACGTTGAGTGAATTGTAGTCACTCAACGCATTTGGACTTAGCCATTTTCCTGACTACCTTGACCATGCTAACTTCTCACCAGCCAGTCTCTCTGCGACAATGTGCAGGGGATCAGCGTCGGCGTCATAACGCCGCCGAGCTGTCTTTGAGTTTAATTCCCTCACTCAGAGCTACAAATATGGTGTCGTGTGGCTTAGTTGATTTAGCTTGATAGGTTTGAGGAGAACATTGCTCTGTTTTTTTTTTCTAATAATGGCCGTCCAACCGACCGGCCGGCTGAACTCTGGCTAACACTCTAACGAGTTAGTTGGAGCCGGCGAGGAGGGAGATGAGCCGCTATTTGCAATTAATGTATCTTATTTCATATTTTAATTAACCATAAACATATGCATGTTTTATTAAAAAAAAATATTAGTCCACTTTTATGTTCAAAGATTTTTTTTTATATTTATTGTCATGTCTGATATATATATTCTATGAGAATTATGTTTTTATTGGAACTCATTCATGTAAAAATGCATGAAAGAGATTTTTAGATGCACACGTGCACATGCATATATGTGCGAATAAAAAGCTGATTTACGATTTGAGATCTGATCGCTAGCAAAACAGAGAAAAAAGGAGTAAAATAGGCGAAAGTTGTCTTGATCGAATGGCGGATAGGTTGAATCGTATGGCGAGCAAGCAACCCGGGCACCTCTTTCTTGCGGTCGAGCGCACCTTTTTTTCGCTAAAGAGAGCCATAGTAACACTTACATAATTAAAGATGAATTTTTTAAAATTACAATCATTTTAAAGGTAAAAAATTACCAAATTTGTGTAGGTGTGACTTAAATATGTATAGGTGCGGACTCACCTTGTGGTGAGCGTAGGCGGCCGCCCACACTTATTTTTTTAAAAATTGATAGTATTAGTCATAGTTTTAGACTTAAAACTGTGCTTAATGTTCTTTATCATAATTGTATTAGCCATGGATTAAAATTGTTGCGGGTCAACCGACTTTTTCCCCAGTCCGGAGAATCGGACCGCCTTAACATGGAGTCGAGCCGGACGCGCAATCAGTTAAAGAAAATTGCAGCAATAGACACAAGACGTTTTTGACGTGAAAAACACAGAAATGATGAAAAATCATGACGTGGTTGGAACTATGTCAAGCCAAATCCACTTGCTTCTTGGACTGTTAAAAAGATTTATTTGATCTTGGAAGGCGGTAGACCGTTACTCCGTTACAAGCACGATAAATGAGGAAAAACAACTAAGTCTTCAGAGCCTCAATGGAAGCGCTCCGGCCTCAAGATGACACTGAGCTCGCGAAACCTAGGTGGGAGGGTTCTGACTCGAAAATATTCTAAATACACGAAGCTTCTGAAGATTGCGCTCTCGTTGACGCGGAGCCTAGATGGGAGCGCTCTCGCGGAGGCATTTGACGTCAGTTGAGGTATGGGGAAGCCGTAACGCAAGGAGTAATCTGGAGGTAGCGCTCTTGTTGATGCGGAGCCTAGATGGGAGCGCTCTCGCGGAGGTGGTTGATGCCACTTAAGACGTGAGGGGTCCGTAGTGCAAGGAGAAGAGAGAAGCGAATTCCTGACCGGAGAATCGGCCTAAGTACAGGATCCTACCAGAAAACTTCAGACCTTTCTATTGTCTATGGAGTTGTTTGCCTTGAAATAAAGGCATGTGAGCCTATTTATAGTTTTCTGTAGGGGCGCGTTAGTAATTACGTCCAGGAGTGATTTATGCTGGCGAATGACGTCTCTCTATTTTAGTCACCTGGATCACCAAAAGTAACTAAAAGACGGAAGTGCCCTCCCTTATCCCCGGACAGATTGGGTGGCACGGACAGGGTACCCGGAGGCGGCGACGGTCAGAGGTGGCTGGCGGCGAAGGAGGCGGCCGAGGCTCGCCGGTGGCGGCAGACGCCGCCAGCACTCGCGTGCACGCATGGCGCAGGCATGCTGGGCGCTGACTTGCGCAGCCGCATGCAATGTGCGGCTCTGCATGGCCGTGTGCATGGCGCGACCCTGCATAGCTGCGCACAGGGCGCGGCCCTACATGGCCTTGTGACCACGCGGCCTTGCGCGACCACATGATGTGCGGCCCTACATGGGCGCGCGTTATATGGGGTCTTGTATGGCTGTGCGGCCGCTGGGCCATGCACGGTCGCAGGCCGTAGGGTGCGCGACCCTCAGCCCTGCATGGGCGCGGGCGTGCATAGTCTGTGCGGTGTGGGACCCGGCGCGGCCCCGCGGCTATGTGCAGTCGTCGGCGCGCGCACGCTACGTGCGCGAAGCCCGTGCAGGGCACTTCGGCGCACGTTGGCTAGGCTTGACTCCCTCTGAGGGTGCTTTCAGGATCTTTCGGGTGAGAGCGGCTTTTCGTGCGCTCGGCTCGTCTGGTCGGTTTGGTTTTCTCCCGAGTCCTTGTATCGAACCTCCTCGATTTGACTCAGAAAATTTTGGGGGAACCCCATCAAATGCCACCAAATTTTTATGAGTCATGAACCGCAAAGCGACGTGCCCGAAAATTTCTAAGCTTAACGAATTCATCTTAGGTTTGTGGACTTACGGTCATTTTAGCATGCGTGTGTCACCAGTTATTTTGGCTTGCGACGTGAAATATCCCCTTGTTTAGGCTTTGATGTGAGTGGTGATGTCATGGATCCGCTCATGGATGCCTCATTGGTTAAAGGTTTCATGAGGATGCCTGCGGTTGAGGGCTTATGCGGTTGCTGTAAAATGGTCGCGTTGACGACTCATTCTTGTGACGTGGAGTGATGTTCTTCCCCTCTATCACGACGTCGCGGAAGGACCCGCAGGCTTGCAGCTACTAGAAGATGTGGAAGGACATGGTATCCGTTTCTACGTGGAAACTTAGAGTGATTCAGAGTCCATTCATATTAGGAACTAGGACGGAGCTTCTAGAGGCGAATGTCGTTGTTGGTATTTGTGCCATAGGATGTTGCAATGGTGCAAGCTTTCTTGTTTGCAGAGTACCAAAAGTCCCAGGCCTTGGAATGGAGCGAGGTCGGACAGCTAAGCGGACCTTAAGACGATGTTTACGAAGGTAGGCTCGTTGTGGCTCCGTGTGGTTGAACTTTATCTTGTGCTTGGTTGGGGCTTCGTGTGTCGTGAAGGCTGCAGGGGCATTCCGTCCCCTGAGCCAGCATTTTCTTGAAATATGGTGCTGGAGACGGGGAAGCAATTGATTGCATCCAAGCCGTACGCACGCTTTGTAACACCCCAAAATCCAGAGTTTGGAAAATATTGGGTGACACGGCCTGGGACACGGGCGTGTCCCAAGGCGTGTCCTTCCTGGGTGAACAGTCGACGAGTGATTGACAAAATTTGGTCGATCGAGTGCTTAGGACACGGCCTGTGACACGGGCGTGTCACAGGGCGTGTTAGCGCGGTCGACGAACTCAGCCCGACGACTTTGAGCTGGGGCGTGTCTCGTGCCGTGTACTGGGCACACGGCCTGAGACACGGGCGTGTCACAGGCCATGTGAGTCTCGGGTGATTTTGAAGTTGTGCAGCCTTATGAACACGGTCACAGACACGGGCGTGTCTGAAGGCGTGTCAGGTAACATGTCCCATGATACGGGCATGTCACATGGGAGTATCACTGGATTGGATAAGTCGGTTGAGCACCGCTTGAGGCACACGGCCTGGGACACGGGCGTGTCACAGGCCGTGTCAGGCAAAAATTATGATTTTGAGGGAAATCGTGGCCGTCCGTTCCTTCAGCTGGGATCCAATGGCTGAGCTTCCTCCCGGCTTCCTTAAGGCTGTGGATGAGAAGGGAAATCTCATTTGCATTTGGCCTTCTCTTTCTACATTCCTAGTGAGAGAAATGGAGAGGAAGAAGGAGGAGGAGGAGGAAAGGGGTTGGTCACTGGTGCTGCTGCGGTATTCCGACGAGAGATCTGAGACCGGCATTGCGGAGGAAAAGCTGTTGCGGATCTTCCTAGCCAGTTAGGAGCTCATGGCACCGAAGCGGTCTTCGAGGGTAACGAACTTTCTTTCTAGCCATGTGAAGGCTTCCTTTTGGCATATGCATCTAATTCCCCCACCAGAAGGTGACTTGTTGTGGGAGTCTTTGGGTTGATTCATGGAATCCCCAGTTGATTGACATATAGATCCGGAATTTGAGTACGGAATAGGCATGCTGTGTGAAGCCCATCTGGACAGGTTGGTCTGGATTGGTGATGTTGCATATGAACCGGAGAAGACTCCGTGATAAACACGTAGTTTATGAGTCGACGAATTGGACCTGTGAAAGGAAGTAATAGGAAGTACTGGAGTGGTAGTCCAGGAAAATATCTGTGTTATACTTGTGCTTTTGGGTTATACCTGTGAAGGAAGTAGCAGGAAGTACTGGATTGGAATTCCAGGAAATACCCTTTGTGATGTTTAATGTTCATAGGTGGTACATGTGAAATGAAGTAGCAGGAAGTACTGGCGTGGTAGCCAGGAAAGACCCCTGACATTTGTGACATTTGCAGAGTCATACCTATGAAGAGAGTAGCAGGAAATACTGGTGCGCCCAGGAAAGATCCGCTAATGATCTGTGATATGAATGAGTGTAATGGTAAGTACTGGTGCACCCAGGAAAACACTCAGGCTTGAATGCCAGAACAGGATCGGTGAGACCAACCCGCACCTTTGATTTAGCCATGAGTACGTTGTGCTCGGTGATGGCAAGGCTATTTGAGCAACGGGTGGTGGAGGATCTGACCTGCGCTATGTCCGTCCGAAGTGAGACCTGAAAGTGTGGTCTGTTGGAGCGCATAGCAAGAGTCTTAGGCCTGCACGTCGTGATACAATGGGGGGCTACGGGCCAATCCCGGTTCACTAAGACTATAAAACTTCGGCTGCACGCCATGGAGTAAATGCTCAAGTGATTTGTCGTTGGGTTGCGACCCTAATACGGTGGTGGGCAACTGGTTTGCCGGTACACCAAGAATGTGCCCTGAGTGTACGGACCGTCGGGCCGAGTGGCTGACGGTTGTGATGGCATGTGTGCGTAAAAGCACATTATATGAGATATATATACATGCTTGTGATATGCTAAGCCTGCAGGGAAGAATACCGCTGCCCCGAGAAAGGGATACAGTCGTTGTAATTTGGTCAGCTGAATGCTGACCGTTGCCTCTGTTTGCCACCCTTGGGTGGAATGTCCCTGTGCAGGTGCTGGAGAGCCGAGCGGGACGCATAAGGGTTGAAGTCCCTGCTGCATTTGCTGCTGCCGTTGCTAGCCCTCGAAGGCTAAAAGAAATGGAAGTATTATGTTTTCTTTTAATGTGGCTGGCCTGCGTGCCAATGTTTGAGGCCATTGTTATGAATACCCTGTAAGGCCATAAGGCCAACTGCTTATGTGTGTTGTAAGACATTCCTATGATGTATAAAATATGGAGTTTTTATATGTTGGACATTCAGGTATGGAGTTCAAGTATAGTGTTATAGGCTTCCGCTAGAATGAAATGTGTTAGGGTGTACTGCGTTACTCTGATATCATACCGTAACGTCATCGCCTGTTTTGTGGTATATACTGTGGGGCCCCGACCGAACCTTCTTGTATATACTGTGGGGCCCCGGCCGGACCTTCTTGTATATACGGTGTAAACGGATGGGGTTGTTACATTTTTGGTATCAGCTGTCTTGGTCTTTCCCTCTCGAAGTCGTGGTCGACTTCTTTTGTGGGGTGGCGAGCACATGTCTGCGCGAACCAAGTGAACACGATTGAACTCTTGAATGTCTATGGTAGGAATACAAATACATGTGTTTGAGGAACCTGCGCGTTCCTAACTTGTTGATATTGCTTGTGTACTGTCGCTAATGTGTGTGTTGTCCACCTTTAGGTGACGTGGAGTGGTGCAGGGCAATCGGAGCCCCAGCGTTTTGATGAAAGTACGGCACCAGCTGAGGTGCCTACACCTCCACCGTCTGCTGAACATGTGTGTTTAGTTGCTGAGGCATTGTTTGCCATGATGCAAGGCCAGCCGATTCGGCAGGCACAGACGGCGTCGAGGCCAGAACAGGTGGTGGCAAGGCCAGAACCTGTTGTAGTTGTAGATCCTCAAGCGGCTGAACGACAGTTGAAGCGGTTTATGAGCTTTCATCTGCCTACGTTCTCGGGAGTGGGATCTCCTACGCAGGCTGAAGATTGGCTGTCGCGCGTCAAGCAGATAATGACGGTGATTGGATCGGAGGAACATCAGAAAGTCACCTTAGCATCCTTCTTGCTGGAAGGAGAGGCTCGTTTATGGTGGGATGAGATAGAACTACATCACTTGGCGGGTAGACCATTGACACAAGTGTCCATGGAGGAATTCTCTTGGCTCTTCCTGGCGAAGTACCTCCTGGCGGCACAACGTATAGCCATGGAGAACGAATTCCAAAGGCTCACGCAAGGAGAGAGCAGTGTGGAAGCTTACCTGCACGAGTTTACTCGCTTGGGGCAGTATGCGGGTTCGATATTTACTGATGAGCAGAGGAAGACAAATCAGTTCTATGAAGGATTGCGGGACGAGCTGAGGTTCCTGCTTTCTAGTTTTGTGAACCAAGGCTTCCAGGCGTAAGTCGACACTGCGTGCGCACTGGAGAAAGACATGAAGAGGGTGCAAGTGAAGAGGGCCTTGGCTGTGACACAGCCGGAATTTAAGGTGCCCCGACTTGGGAAGTCAGTTTATAAGAAGAGATGGGGCAAGAAGTCCAAGGCAACGAGACAAGCCCCTTCTTCAGTTGCATTGGGAGCAACGTCGGGGGCCACCTCAAAGTCGGATACTCGTACATGCTTTAATTGTGGTCGGGTGGGACATATAGCCCGGGATTGTCGGGTGCCGCCCAAGAGTGAAAAGAAGGCGGGAGCGTCATATGCGGAAAAGGGCAAGGCAGTGATGGAATCCTCTGCATCGTAGGCGCAGCCCCGGGTCTACAATCTTGGCCTGCAGGAGGCCATCAAGCAGAGTGACTTCGCCACAGGTACGAGTTAAGTTTTGCGCATGGTATTGCTTGTATGTTTTGCGTATTGCATATGTGTATACGGCTTGTGTGTGATTTGATTACCACAGGCTTTGTGATGATTCAGAACATGCTGACGTGAGCACTATTTGATACGGGTGCGTCACACTTTTTTCTATCTAAAGAGTTTATAGCGCGGCTTGGGATACCTAGTAGTGTGAAGACAGATAGCGTCAGAGTGGTGTTGCCGAATGGTTGTATGATGCTTGCGAATTAAGCTTGCGATGTGGCAGTGCAAATAGGAAGTCAGGATTTCTGCTTGAATGCATCTGTATTGCCGATATCGGAATTCGACGTGATATTTGGTATGGATTGGCTTGCGGAGCAGCATGCCTTGATTGATTGTCAGTCCAAAGAGATCATGTTGGGCCAGAATACCGAGCAGGAGACGAAGTTAGCGGGTATGCGAGGAGTGACCAGGACGTTGATGTCTGCACTCCAAGTTGTCAACGCTGTTCGGAAGGGCGCGGAGTTGTACTTCACGCTAATTCAGGCTGTTGAGCCTAAGGCCAGTGTGTGCGATGTTCTGATCGTGTCGGAGTTTACAGATGTGTTTCCTAAGGATCTCCCTGGGCTACCACCCCAACGAGAGATTGACTTCACGATCGAGTTGGTGCCAGGTGCGAAACCTGATCACGTCGCGCCAAAGGAAATGGCGGAGTTGAAAGTCCAACTGTAAGAATTGCTGGAGCAGGGTTATATATGCCCAAGTATGTCTCCCTGGAGCGCCCCTGTGCTTTTTGTGAAAAATAAAGACGGTGGCTTGCGGTTATGTATTGATTACCGCGAATTGAATACGCTGACCGAGAAAAATAAATATCCGATTCCGCGGATTGATGTGTTGTTTGATCAGCTAGTGGGATCGTCCGTCTACTTGAAGTTGGACTTGAAGTCTGGTTATTACAAGTTGAGGATACGGGAAGAAGATATTCCCAAAACCGCATTCGGAACACGGTACAGGCACTATGAGTTCACGGTAATGTCGTTTGGGCTGTGCAATGCGCCCTCAGTATTTATGGACTTGATGCATCGAATATTCCGAGAGTACCTGGACCTGTTCGTGATTGTATTCATTGATGATATTCTGGTCTACTCTCGATCGAAAGCCGGCCATAAGAAGCACTTGCGGTTGGTGCTGAATACGTTGAGGCAGAATCAGCTCTACGCCAAGTTCTCAAAGTGCGAGTTTTGGCTGGCGTCTGTGGCTTTTCTGGGCCATGTGGTGAGTGGAGCGGGCATAGCAGTGGATCCAGCAAAGATAAAGGCCATACAGGAGTGGCCGGTGTTATCTTTAGTGGCCGAGGTCAGGAGCTTCCTTGGCCTAGCGGGCTACTATTGAAGATTTGTTGCAAATTTCTCGCGGATCGCTTTGCCGCTAACCACGCTGACGCGAAAAGAGCAGAAGTTCATTTGGTCGCCAGAGTGCGCACGAGCTTTTGAAGAGTTGAAGGTTCGGTTGACCACGACGCATGTGTTGTCATCGCCATGTGGTACCGATGGGTTTGTAATCTACAGTGATGCCTCAGGGAGCGGCTTAGGCTGCGTTCTTCTGCAAAATGGAAAGGTGATTGCTTATGGCTCACGCCAGCTGAAGGTGCACGAACGAAACTATCCCGTCCATGACTTAAAATTGGCGGCAGTGTTCTTTGCACTAAAGCTGTGGCGACACTATCTTTATGGTGTAAAGGTGGAGATCTCTACAGATCACAAGAGCCTAAAGTACCTATTGGAGCAGAAGGACCTGAATATGCGGCAAAGAAGGTGGTTGGAGTTCCTTGGGGACTACACCTTTGAGATTCATTATACTCCCGGGAAGGGGAACATAGTCGCGGATGTCTTGAGTCGGAGAGCTCCGGTAAGGGCGAGCTGGTTGCAGAGGCATGATGAACGTCTCATCCAGGAGTTGGAAGCATTGGAGATCTCATGTGTTGACAAGAATTCTACCTCCAATGCATGTCTGAACTGGACGGAGGTGCAGTGTGACCTTGCAGACCGGATTCGACGGGCAATGACGCTGGATGAAGATCTCCTACGCTATGCGAAAGATGGTCCAGAGGGCAAATTCTTCTGGGATGACGGTCTTTTGCGGAAAGGGGTCTATTTGTGTGTCCCGAATTTGGGTAAATTGAGGGAAGAACTGATGTATGAAGCGCATTATACGAAGTACTCAATTCACCCTTGGAGCACGAAGATGTTCAGGGATATGAAAAAGCTGTTCTGGTGGACAGAGCTAAAGAAAGATGTTGCTCTTTATGTGGCCAAATGCCAAACCTATGTTATGGTGAAGGCGGAATGCCAGAAGCCGGGCGGTTATTTGAAGTCGTTGCCGATTCAAGAATGGAAGTTTGACGATATTTCCATGGATTTTGTGCACGGGTTGCCTAGATCTCAGCGCGGAAATGATTCCATCTGGGTGATTGTTTATCGACTAACGAAAGCGGCACACTTCTTGCCGAACAGGCGGGATGATTCGGTAGAAAGTTTGACAAAATTGTATGTTGACCGGATTGTGCGGCTACACGATGTTCCTCGGAGCATCGTAAGTGATAGAGACGGGCGGTTCACATCGAAGGACTGGAGGCTAGTTCATCACCCGTTGCGCATGAAGTTGACATTCAGCACGGCCTTTCATCCCCAGACAGATGGCCAAACTGAAAGGACCAACAGAACAATGGAAGACATACTCCGAATGTGCGCCCTCGACTTTGGGAGAAGATGGGAGGATCATCTCTACATGGTGGAGTTCGCATACAATAACAGCTACCAAGCGAGCATCGGCATGGCGCTATATGAAGCTCTATATGGTCGAAAGTGTTGTACTTCCTTAGCTTGGGTAGAAGCGGGCAAAGCCAGAGTTTATAGGCGTAATGAAGTCGATGAAGCAAACTCGACAATACGCACTATTCGGGAACGACTATTGATCGCTCAAGATCGACAAGAAAAATACTACAACGCCATGCACCAGAACGTGGAGTTCGCGGTAGGCGATTGGGTATACTTAAAAATCAAACCCTTCAAAGGCGTATCCAAGATTCGACGTCTGAAAAAGTTAAGTCAAAGATACCTTGGTCCATTTGAAGTGGTCGAGCGAATCGGAGAAGCTGCATATCGGCTAGCTCTGTCGGCAGACTTGGGCAGATTGCATGATGTGTTTCACGTCTCGGTGCTGCGGAAGGCCGTGAAAGATCCAGCTCAGGTGATCAGGGATGATCAAGTGTCGGTGGAGTATGGGCTAACGACGAAGGTTAGGCCCATTCAGATCGAGGATCGAGCCGAGAAACAATTACAGAACAAGACAGCCGGGATGGTTAAAGTCTGGTGGGATAATTGAGGCCGTAAGGAGCTTACATGGGAGCGAGAGCAGACCATGCGAGCTAAGTTTCCCGAACTTTTTGTGTAATGGTTATGCAGTGTGTATCGACTTGTATTGAAGCGATTGTGGAATAAAAATCCTTCTGTTTGAGCTCCTTACTTGGTGCAAATTTCGGGGAAGAAATTTTTGTAAGGAGGGGAGGGTTGTAACACCCCAAAATCCAGAGTTTGGAAAATATTGGGTGACACGGCCTGGGACACGGGTGTGTCCCAGGGCGTGTCCTTCCTGGGTGAACAGTCGACGAGTGATCGACAAAATTTGGTCGACGATCGTCAAGTGCTTAGGATACGGCATGTGACACGGGCGTGTCACAGGGCGTGTCAGCGCGGTCGACGAACTCAGCCCTGACGACTTTGAGCTGGGGCGTGTCTCGTGTCATGTACTGGGCACACGGCCTGAGACACGGGCGTGTCACAGGCCGTGTGAGTCTCGGGTGATTTTGAAGTTGTGCAGCCTGATGAACACGGCCACAGACACGTGCGTGTCTGAAGGCATGTCAGGTGACACGGCCCGTGACACGGGCGTTCCATATGGGCGTGTCACTGGATTGGATAAGTCGGTTGAGCACCGCTTGAGTCACACGGCCTGGGACACGGGTGTGTCACAGGCCGTGTCAGGCAAAAATTATGATTTTGAGGGAAATCGTGGCCGTCCGTTCCTTCAGATGGGATCCAATGGCTGAGCTGCCTCCCTGCTTCCTTAAGGCCATGGATGAGAAGGGAAATCTCATTTGCATTTGGCCTTCTCTTTCTACATTCCTAGTGAGAGAAAGGGAGAGGAAGGAGGAGGAGGAAAGGGGCTGGTCACCGGTGCTGCTGCGGTATTCCGACGAGAGGTCCGAGGCCGGCGTTGCGGAGGAAAAGCTGTTGCGGATCTTCCTAGCCAGTTAGGAGCTCATGGCACCGAAGCAGTCTTCGAGGGTAACGACCTTTCTTCCTAGCCATGTGAAGGCTTCCTTTTGGCATATGCATCTGATTCCCCCACCAGAAGGTGGCTTGTTATGGGAGTCTTTGGGTTGATTCATGGAATCCCCAGTTGATTGACATATAGATCCGTAATTTGAGTACGGAATAGGCATGCTGTGTGAAGCCCATCTGGACAGGTTGGTCTGGATTGGTGATGTTGCATACGAACTGAAGAAGACTCTGTGATAAACGCGTAGTTTAGGAGTCGACGGATTGGACCTGTGAAAGGAAGTACTGGAGTGGTAGTCCAGGAAAATATCTGTGTTATGCTTTTGCTATTGGGTTATACCTGTGAAGGAAGTAGCAGGAAGTACTGGATTGGAATTCCAGGAAATACCCTTTGTGATGTTTACTATTCATAGGTGGTACCTGTGAAATGAATTAGCAGGAAGTACTGGCGTGGTAGCCAGGAAAGACCCCTGATATTTGTGACATTTGCGGAGTCATACCTGTGAAGAGAGTAGCAGGAAGTATTTGTGCGCCCAGGAAAGATCTGCTAATGATGTGTGATATGAATGTGTGTAATGGTAAGTACTGGTGCGCCCAGGAAAATACTCAGGCTTGAATGCCCAAACAGGATCGGTGAGACCAACCCGCGCCTTTGATTTAGCCGCGAGTACGTTGTGCTCGGTGATGGCAAGGCGATTTGAGCAACGAGGGGTGGAGGATCCGACCTATGCTATGTCCGTCCGACGTGAGACCTGAAAGTGCAGTCTGTTGGAGCGCATAACAAGAGTATTAGGCCTGCGCGCCGTGATACAATGTGGGGCTCGGGCCAATCCCGGTTCACTAAGACTATAAAACTTTGGCTGCACGCCATGGAGTAAATGCTCAAGTGATTTGCGTTGGGTTGCGACCCTGATACGGTGGTGGGCAACTGATTTGCCGGTATACCAAGAATTTTCCCTGTGTGCACGGACCGTCGGGCCGGGTGGCTGACGGTTGTGATGGAATGTGTGCGTAAAAGCACATTATATGAGATATTTACATGCTTGTGATATGATAAGCCTGCAGGGAAGAATACCGCTGCCCCGAGGAAGGAGTAGGGTCGTTATAATTTGGTCAGCTGAATGCTGACCGTTGCCTCTGTTTGCCACCCTTGGGTAGAATGTCCTTGTGCAGGTGCTGGAGAGCCGAGCGGGACGCATAAGGGTTGAAGTCCCTGCTGCATTTGTTACTGCCGTTGCTAGCCCTCGAAGGCTAAAAGAAATGGAAGTATTATGTTTTCTTTTAATGTGGCCGGCCTGCGTACCAATGTTTGAGGCCATTGTTATGAAAGCCCTGTAAGTCCATAAGACCAACTACTTATGTGTGTTGTAAGACATTCCTATGATGTATAAAATGTGGAGTTTTTATATGTTGGACATTCAGTTGTGGAGTTCAAGTGTAGTGTTATAGGCTTCTGCTAGAATGAAATATGTTAGGGTGCGCTGCGTTACTCTGGTATCATACCGTAACGTCACCGCCTATTTTTTGGTATATATTGTGGGGCCCCGGTCGGACCTTCTAGTATATACGATGTAAACGGATGGGGTTGTTACACGCTTGGCATTGTCAGCTGGCATATTACCTTTGTCATTTCCTTTGCTCAGTTGCGTGAGTTTTTCATGACGCGTTGAGCTTACGACTGTCCTAGGATTTTGACCTTGTGTGGCGAAGATCTTGTCTTTGTCACTGCAAGCAAAAAGAGAAAAAGAAAACTTTCTTGTTAGGGCGGGAAGCAGTAAGATCAGTAATGGTCCAAAAAGAGGAATAGCGGCCTTACCTTCTATTCTATCTATTAGTCAAGGGCTTCTCTTTCTTTCTAAAAGGTGATAGATAGAAGGACTACGAGTACTTTACTAAGAAAGCTATCCGTAGATGCCTTCTTCAGTCTTAGAGCTCAGAGTTACGCGCTGAAATCAATGAAAGCTTCCCGCTCCCTAGGATTCGTCAACACAGGCGCACTAGAATGGATAGCACAGGTCGGAGGTGAAGCTTCTAGACCAAGCCCTTCTTTTGACTAATAGAATAGCATCTTTTCCTGCCTTTCAATCCCCCTGTTTCTTGCTGCAAGAGTAGCAGTCTTGAAGCTTTTCTCAGAGTTTCTTACTCTCATAGTCAAAATCTCGATTCGCCTTCGTTACTGAAGACCATGTGATTGGCTTTTGGACAGAACCGATGCTCAGAAATTTGCTATGTTCGCAACATCTTCTTTGTCACAGCCTGCTTACTGAGGAAACCCTGGCCCGATTGCT